>APFE030487260.1:26373-38194 GCA_000404065.3 Pinus taeda | reverse complement strand
AGATTAGCTTTAAAGTACTCTTAGATCAGCATTATTCAACTCTACACACACACACACACACACACACACACCCAGATCGGGAAACTTGTCCCATTAACCCCAGTCGGACCCGCTATACCAAACGGATAAGGAGCTTCCAACCAAGGTCTGGACCGGGTGGGTATCCCCTTTGTTGTTGACCCGATTTTCGGGGCTTCAACACTACCCAAACCTCAGTTTCACTATTAAATTAAAATCTTTACACATGGTTCTTGGTCACTTTTTGTGATTTTATTGGATATGGATCATAGGGGCTTATTTGTCATTAGAAAGGTTAACTAGGCTTAGATTCCTTTGTAACTTATCTATTCATATTTCCTAAGGCGTGGTGAGTAAATTCCATTAATCAAAATGGGATTTTGGTTGGTTTAGGATCCACAATTCTTGTACCATTTGTCATTCATATACCAAGTGGAAAACTGACCCATTCATTTCAAATTGACACCAAAAATACTACGTTTTCTAAGGAATGGCACGCACCTCTCGCCTGAGGGTGTGTTCCAGTTTCTGCATCGAGCTTGGAGCGTTATGAATGGGCTAAAGATAGACTTGGAGAATCATTGATGGGCTAATTATGGAGGTTGGTCGATGTTCAAACCCGTTTTCCTATTAAGTTTTCCATTAAGGTCGAGAGACGAGTATCTATGATAAAATAGGGATTCTAGGATAGGTTTAATTAGCGATACTATAAAAAACTTTTGATACGTTGTTGGTGCAATATTTTCTAATATTGTATCACCCTGTCTCTCTGGGCTGGATCCATGGTTTTACGATGTATATTTGTGGAAGAATTTGAATAAAATAAGGAGTTAATGACATTTTCATATTTTAGTTCTTGTCATTACCTCTAATGTTTCCTTCGCACATTTGATTTCAGAATTATTATAGAGGGAAACGAGCTAGTTGGATAGGGTCCAGCCAATCTAGCTCGTTCTCCCTATATTTCATAGTGTGTTTGGATATAGTTATGATGGTGTGAACATAGTAGTTTCTTTTAGGTGCTTGAGCTTGTAGGTTTGGAAAAACCCTTGTGAATGTTTTATGCGTGTTCACAGATATGAGGATTTCTCGTGTTTTTGGGTTGATTTTTATTTCAAGTTTTTGTATTTCATTTCCTTCTTGAAAGGATCGCACTGTTCTTTCCTTTTCTGAGAAACGCTTTTTTGAGTTATTCTGAAAGACTGGTTAGGGTTATGAGTTTGATGATTTAAGTTTAATTCATTTCCTTACAATATAGTGTGCCCTTATATGAATGCAAACTTTGGAAGCACAATGATAACTCTGTGTATGAAGTCAAAACTATAATTATTTCCCATATAAACGCAAACTAAACATTATCGATTATGGAATCGTTTATGGTATTTTTATGGATTAATGATTTTGTAAAATTTATCTTTCAAAGAAGAGTATATTTATTACTGTGACCAAGAACTAAAAAGGGTTTATTTTTGTCTTTTGGGATAACTACTTTCATTTACAGCACAAGTGTGTTTCCTTTCTACTATTGTGAGAATTCCCTCTAGTTTTTACATTCATTTCTATCGAATGATTTATTTAGATCGGGAATCTTTTTCATTAAAGTTCAAGCTGAAGTTTTATTCTCTGTTTTGCTTATTTCCAGTTTACTAGCCATAACGCATTAATATATGAGTGAAGGGTGATTGAAAACAAGATTGTCCTGGTGCAAGAACAATGAGTTCTAGTAAAGGAACAATGAGTTCTAGTGCATGAACAATGATTTATTAGTGCAAGAACAAACCATTCTAGTACAGGAACAAAACGTTCTAATATAGGAACATAACATTCTAATATAGGAACAAATCATTCATATACCAAAATAGAGTATCCCAATGCAGGAATGAGATTCATTTCGGTACAAGAACATGATTTCTCTGGTACAAGAATGAGACATTTTTAGCAAAGGAAACATATTTAAAAGTGTAATAGAAAACCATCCTTTCTATTCTTTTAAGCATTGGAGTTCAATCACAGGAACATAATTTATCTTTCAATATTATTTTCAAATTGATTACAAGGCATGCATAATTTTTTTTGTCAAGGTTTTTGGCGAGTATTTTTATTGAAATGAATCTAGTGCCTAGAGTGGCTTGGTGTTGTTTTGTTGAAAGGTTTTCTTTGCAATTTCATTAGTTTTTTATTCTTCAAAGTTTAGTTAGAGGATTGGAATTAGGATTTACCGAAGTTAAAACCAGAAGTATTTGGCATTTTTTGTGCTATGCCTTGAAGACTGCGTAGCCCCAGGTTGACAAATTAAGTGTTGAAGGACTTCACTGAACTGTAGCTCCAGCACCCAACACTCATTACACTTATTTGTATGTTTACAGATGGAGCAACCTCAAGAAGATGAAAAACATTGATGCAATCAACAAAAGTTCCTGTAAATAACCCAAGTCATGGAAGTAGCTCGAGAATTGACAACATTTCCATGAAAGAATGATGATCTATCTAGATATCAATGCAGCCTGTTGTATTTTTTGAAATAATTGTTTGTAAAAATCATACATTTTGTTTATGTAGAGGACATAATTTCCTAATTCAAAGACAAGAGGTTACCAATAACAATCCCATTTTGTATGAGAAAAAGCCTCCTATTGATATATAATAAAACACATTTTAATTTCTTCTATTGTGTTATCCAATGTCACTATGAAATGTCACACCACTGATGAAATATATGGATGATTAAATATTATAATGAATAGATGTGAAATCTGATAATAATTAATCCAAACATTATATACAAATGAACTAATCAAATTGTAATTTATATGAATATTGTTATAACATATATGTCGATTTTTTGATAAATAATAGATTTAAAAATTACAATAATTGCACTATCACATGTCAATGTTTCCAAAAAGGAGAAAATATTATTCAAAAAATTGGTGTGTCTATAACATAGAAATGCACCAGTGCGTTATTTTATAAAAAACCACCATGACAACATCTTTTTGCATGACCAGTGCCTTTTCAGAAAATGATGGCACTAGGGATTTTGTTTCTTCAAGCACTGGTATTGTTTGAGATTAAAACCCTTATTCATTATAATTATCAATGCACCAGTGATTTCATAAAACTAACAACCCACTGTTACAAAATATTATTTCCATCATAGTGCATTATGAAAACAAAAAACACTGGTACTTTTTTATAACTGTTGGGTTCCTATAATACTAGTGATTACCCCATTAATATTGTAGTTATACCCCTTATTAATATTGTTGTGCCCCTATTGTCCCCATATTGTTATTAATGTGCCCCATAGTATCCCTCTATTGTTATTTTTGTGGCTTTATATTATTATTGTTAGGTCGGTTGGGTTATATTGTGACTCCTTAGACTCTATATATAGAAGGAAGGTTTTTTCATTTGAATCATCCAAGAATTGGTTCATTTTTATGTAATGTAAAGGAGGTTTCCCCCTCGAAGAGGTTGAATTCTAAGGCGTTAATCTATCTTTTCTATCTTTTTCTTGAGCTGGTTTCATAACATTTGGTATCAAAGCTTTGGATTCTAGGGTTTCGCTGCTCCAAATAGGTCATTGTGGAATTTTCGCTATCTTTTTTTCTGCAACATTTCAGAAGCTAACCAGAAAACCCGTTTTAGAAGAAATCGCGGTGAACCTCAAGTCCAAATTTCAGATATTTTCGTGCTATATTTGCGGAGATATGATCTAAGGAATTTGGTCTTTTTGCAGACTCCTGAATTACATTCCAAATAGGTGACCTGGGAAAAATCGTCATAAATTTCTATCTGAGCATCAGATTGAAATTTCATAAGAAGGCACAGAAAGAGGACGAACTGTAATATCTTGTATATATTTTTTAGAGCCAAAGGTCGAAATAGTGAATCGTGGCACGTCGTACAAGTTCGCTCTACTGAACTAGTCTATAATCAGGTCGCCGTAGGAGATTTCACATAACTCTTCCTTGGAGAATCCAATTTGGATGGGACAGGTGGCATTGGAAAGAGGACACAGAGGGCTACTACATATCACAATTTCATAACTGGACGATCCACAAGTACAGAGATACATCAGAGACAATATTGAGCTCCTACAAAGTGAAAAAAGGTGTGTAGCTTTTTTTAAATTTTTGCTTAAGCTTGGTTTGAAAATTTATTTTGAAGGAATTCAAACGGCATAGTAGAGAATTATTATTGGTAACTAATGCCCCGAGGAAAGAAAATGCAAACACCTAGTAAGCAACCTGAAAGCTCTAGCATGACTCATGAAGAAGAGGAAGAAATGCTACATGATATATCAAAATTACAAGAACAAGTGCAACAAATGTCACTCTCACAAAAGCTAACAGAAGCTTAAGATAAATGGCTTGGAATCTAAGATAAAGGGCGTGGAAGCTAAGATGGACGATTTGAAGAGAGACATGGCAGATTTGAAGACAGATTTGACAAATTTTCTACAAAAGATACTTACTAATGGTGAAAAGGTAGTAAAGGAAACTCATGATGCGAACAAAAGAAATGTTAATCATGATTTCATAGACTCTAATGTGGGATCGAAGACCCACTATATTCCAAAAATCGATATGAGGAAGTTTGATGGCAAGGATCCCGCAACATGGATATTAAGATGGAGCAATTTTTCGATCTCAATAATGTGCAAAACACACAAAAGGTATGTATTGCAACTTTATATTTGGAACCAAATCAGTTTGTATGGTATCAATGGCTTTGCTCTCGCAAACAAATTATCACTTGGGCAATTTTTACAGAAGAATTGACAGCACATTATGAGGATACAAAAAGCAACACTTTTTTTAGCCAATGGATAAGTCTCAAACAAAAGGGTTCAATAATGGAGCACATTGAGGAGTTCCAAAAATTGAACATAAGGGTAAAAAATATTCCTCTGTCATCTATTTAGTCCGAGTTATGTTAAGTAGGATGAAATTCCTCTGTCATCTATGATGAAGGAATTCAAGAAGAAAAAGGTAGCTCATAAATAGGAAATAGTTCCAGAAGTAACAAAATACCCTACAGTAGAAAAGCATGAGGATATTATTCCCTTGGATCTTGGAATACAGGAGTTGGAAAAGGAAATAGAAAATAATGACACTTTCTATGAGTCAGTGGCAGAGAAAGCGACAGTACAAGAAGAAAGTGGGGAAAAATATTCTGTCTCTAATGTGAAAAGTCAAATTCAAGAGTTGAAGCAACATATATATGAATTTGTATTTTTAAATCGATGTGTAATTGATCAGAATACTACATTGAAAAGAAGGAATGAAAAATTGTGAAAGGCAGTGCAAGAATGGAAGCGACAAATGAAGAAACAGAAATTTCATGCTTCTCAATGTAAAATTCATTTGAGGAAAGTGGTTAAGGGCCTAAGGAAAGCCCATATCAAGAATTTGAAGGCAGAGGGGTCAGGAATCAATATTCAGATCTAGAAGTAAAGGAATGCTTTCAATTTTGTTTTTTACAGAGGTCAGTAGTTTTGTGAAGGCACATAACAAGATGAGTTTGGGGGCATGTTCATCATCAAAATTGTCCTCTTTTAACCCTATCTTTGTCCTAGCTATGCTACCTGTTGTGGCCACCAAAAACCCCCCTCTTTGTTTGATATTAGCAATAACACCAAGCAAATGGGGACCCTTAATAAAAATTCAAACAAACAGTTTTAGGAACATTTTTGTTTTTAATTCCTTAAAATTTTATCGCGACAAAGCAATGAAACATTTCTTTTATGAGCATAATAAACTACGAAAGAACAATGTGAAAATCATCGCATCACATTCACTATGAAGTGCCCTTAAAAGAAAAACTTAAGAAATCTCCGACGGCCGATGTGCGACGTCGTCTATTGCAACATCGCGTAAAGTAGCACACAATGACTAATTTCTGCGATCTGCGATCTGCGATGATCCGATATTGCGATGCCACGATACTATAACACAATCTGCGATCTGCGATGAGTGCAAATTTTCCTCGGCACAGTATTCAAGAAAAACTGCCCATTAATCAAAATTAAGCGCGCGCCTTAAAAAAGAAACTAATGATTGTACGCCAAAGTATCCAGGAATGACTGCTTTTTGTTTTTCGAAGGGTCAGTTTGCTGTGAATGTCATAATTATGCATACATAAGATTTGAAGCTTTCATGTCAATCTTTATTACCATTACTCTTTTCCTTTGCATAAACTATAAAACCGGAAATAACATGAAGCAATATGCAGGAAACATCTAAGGAAACGGGGAAAGCGCCAACGCTCAGAGAACAGAGAAGAAATCTCTTCAGAAACGGGTGCCCCATACGATAGGACTACAGATTCTAGAGTATCACTCAACAAATGCTGATGCCGATAGGTCATCTAAAGCTCAGAATAAAAGGCGCACAAAAGCAGCATGATTACAAAAAGACCTGAAACTTACACACCAAAAGCCCGGAATGAAGAACGGAGGCAGTTTTCAATCCAGAGAATTGTTCAAAAAATAAAGTCTTTTGACTCATCAAGTCATTCGCAAAGACAAAAACCGAAATAGAAAAAGCAAAATCAGTTTGGGGGAAATTTGAGTTATTACCAATTATACACGCAGTGAATATACCCGGTCAGAGGAAGATTCTCTAAAATATCTTATAGTTTACCAGAAAGTGGTGCCAACTCTTGTTACTTCTATTTTTATAGCACACACAAAAGTGGATGGCAACCAGCCGACTCTTCCCAGTCAAATGTTGCATGCTTACTCAGGAGTAAATACAGAAATAGTTCAGAGTGAGATTTAATTTTAGAAATAAGTTTTCTTTATCAGAAGGACGGTCATTTGAATATCGGATCCTAAATTTATGTAATGAAGTTAATTAGCTAGCAGTATTTAAACCCTTCTCAGGCATTTAGAGAAGGGTCTGGAGATTTGTCAAAAACTCGTCCTCAGAACATGCACTTTTGCGCCCTCGAAGGTGGTTTTGATGAATGGATGGATCAAGGTTTATTAATGTTTGTGTTTGATATCTGCTACAGATGTTGCACTTCTGTACTCTTAGTAGATGTTAAAACAAGGAGAGATAAATCATTGTTGATTGAAGCTTATGAGTGGAACCAGTCATAAATGGTACTTTTATCTCTTGACCATTTCTGCTTATATTCTTGAAGTGATTTATAGTTTTCAGTTGTTTATATGTCATTGTATGAATGTGTGGGTTACCATTTGGAACTTCTGTACGGTGGAGTCACATTGTTTATATTTGACATATGAATAGCTTATTATGCGATATACTGTTCACAACTGTTTTTCCTAACTTCTTATGCAAAGTGGTTTATCTTAAATGGTTTCTATTCTTATGATAGCTGAATGATCTTTATTACCAGTTATTGTTCGAAATCTCTTTAGATCGCATAATGGAAGATATACATCTCGGGTTAGCATAGATTTGATGTGTTGTTTCTCACTAGATTACAATAGCATAGATTTAGTTTAAAGAATCTGAATTAGATTAGCTTTAAAGTACTCTTAGATCAGCATTATTCAACTCTACACACACACACACACACACACACCCAGATCGGGAAACTGGTCCCATTAACCCCAGTCGGACCCGCTATACCAAACGGATAAGGAGCTTCCAACCAAGGTCTGGACCGGGTGGGTATCCCCTTTGTTGTCGACCCGATTTTCGGGGCTTCAACACTACCCAAACCTCAATTTCACTATTAAATTAAAATCTTTACACATGGTTCTTGGTCACTTTTTGTGATTTTATTGGATATGGATCATAGGGGCTTATTTGTCATTAGAAAGGTTAAATAGGCTTAGATTCCTTTGTAACTTATCTATTCATATTTCCTAAGGCGTGGTGAGTAAATTCCATTAATCAAAATGGGATTTTGGTTGGTTTAGGATACACAATTCTTGTACCATTTGTCATTCATATACCAAGTGGAAAACTGACCCATTCATTTCAAATTAACACCAAAAATACTACGTTTGCTAAGGAATGGCACGCACCTCTCGCCTGAGGGTGTGTTCCAGTTTCTGCATCGAGCTTGGAGCGTTATGAATGGGCTAAAGATAGACTTGGAGAATCATTGATGGGCTAAATATGGAGGTTGGTCGATGTTCAAACCCGTTTTCCTATTAAGTTTTCCATTAAGGTCGAGAGACGAGTATCTATGATAAAATAGGGATTCTAGGATAGGTTTAATTAGCGATACTATAAAAAACTTTTGATACGTTGTTGGTGCAATATTTTCTAATATTGTATCACCCTGTCTCTCTGGGCTGGATCCATGGTTTTACGATGTATATTTGTGGAAGAATTTGAATAAAATAAGGAGTTAATGACATTTTCATATTTTAGTTCTTGTCATTACCTCTAACGTTTCCTTCGCACATTTGATTTCAGAATTATTATAGAGGGAAACGAGCTAGTTGGATAGGGTCCAGCCAATCTAGCTCGTTCTCCCTATATTTCATAGTGTGTTTGGATATAGTTATGATGGTGTGAACATAGTAGTTTATTTTAGGTGCTTGAGCTTGTAGGTTTGGAAAAACCCTTGTGAATGTTTTATGCGTGTTCACAGATATGAGGATTTCTCGTGTTTTTGGGTTGATTTTTATTTCAAGTTTTTGTATTTCATTTCCTTCTTGAAAGGATCGCACTGTTCTTTCCTTTTCTGAGAAACGCTTTTTTGAGTTATTCTGAAAGACTGGTTAGGGTTATGAGTTTGATGATTTAAGTTTAATTCATTTCCTTACAATATAGTGTGCCCTTATATGAATGCAAACTTTGGAAGCACAATGATAACTCTGTGTATGAAGTCAAAACTATAATTATTTCCCATATAAACACAAACTAAACATTATCGATTATGGAATCGTTTATGGTATTTTTATGGATTAATGATTTTGTAAAATTTATCTTTCAAAGAAGAGTATATTTATTACTGTGACCAAGAACTAAAAAGGGTTGATTTTTGTCTTTTGGGATAACTACTTTCATTTACAGCACAAGTGTGTTTCCTTTCTACTATTGTGAGAATTCCCTCTAGTTTTTACATTCATTTCTATCGAATGATTTATTTAGATCGGGAATCTTTTTCATTAAAGTTCAAGCTGAAGTTTTATTCTCTGTTTTGCTTATTTCCAATTTACTAGCCATAACGCATTAATATATGAGTGAAGGGTGATTGAAAACAAGATTGTCCTGGTGCAAGAACAATGAGTTCTAGTAAAGGAACAATGAGTTCTAGTGCATGAACAATGATTTATTAGTGCAAGAACAAACCATTCTAGTACAGGAACAAAACGTTCTAATATAGGAACATAACATTCTAATATAGGAACAAATCATTCATATACCAAAATAGAGTATCCCAATGCAGGAATGAGATTCATTTCGGTACAAGAACATGATTTCTCTGGTACAAGAATGAGACATTTTTAGCAAAGGAAACATATTTAAAAGTGTAATAGAAAACCATCCTTTCTATTCTTTTAAGCATTGGAGTTCAATCACAGGAACATAATTTATCTTTCAATATTATTTTCAAATTGATTACAAGGCATGCATAATTTTTTTTGTCAAGGTTTTTGGCGAGTATTTTTATTGAAATGAATCTAGTGCCTAGAGTGGCTTGGTGTTGTTTTGTTGAAAGGTTTTCTTTGCAATTTCATTAGTTTTTTATTCTTCAAAGTTTAGTTAGAGGATTGGAATTAGGATTTACCGAAGTTAAAACCAGAAGTATTTGGCATTTTTTGTGCTATGCCTTGAAGACTGCGTAGCCCCAGGTTGACAAATTAAGTGTTGAAGGACTTCACTGAACTGTAGCTCCAGCACCCAACACTCATTACACTTATTTGTATGTTTACAGATGGAGCAACCTCAAGAAGATGAAAAACATTGATGCAATCAACAAAAGTTCCTGTAAATAACCCAAGTCATGGAAGTAGCTCGAGAATTGACAACATTTCCATGAAAGAATGATGATCTATCTAGATATCAATGCAGCCTGTTGTATTTTTTGAAATAATTGTTTGTAAAAATCATACATTTTGTTTATGTAGAGGACATAATTTCCTAATTCAAAGACAAGAGGTTACCAATAACAATCCCATTTTGTATGAGAAAAAGCCTCCTATTGATATATAATAAAACACATTTTAATTTCTTCTATTGTGTTATCCAATGTCACTATGAAATGTCACACCACTGATGAAATATATGGATGATTAAATATTATAATGAATAGATGTGAAATCTGATAATAATTAATCCAAACATTATATACAAATGAACTAATCAAATTGTAATTTATATGAATATTGTTATAACATATATGTCGATTTTTTGATAAATAATAGATTTAAAAATTACAATAATTGCACTATCACATGTCAATGTTTCCAAAAAGGAGAAAATATTATTCAAAAAATTGGTGTGTCTATAACATAGAAATGCACCAGTGCGTTATTTTATAAAAAACCACCATGACAACATCTTTTTGCATGACCAGTGCCTTTTCAGAAAATGATGGCACTAGGGATTTTGTTTCTTCAAGCACTGGTATTGTTTGAGATTAAAACCCTTATTCATTATAATTATCAATGCACCAGTGATTTCATAAAACTAACAACCCACTGTTACAAAATATTATTTCCATCATAGTGCATTATGAAAACAAAAAACACTGGTACTTTTTTATAACTGTTGGGTCCCTATAATACTAGTGATTACCCCATTAATATTGTAGTTATAACCCTTATTAATATTGTTGTGCCCCTATTGTCCCCATATTGTTATTAATGTGCCCCATAGTATCCCTCTATTGTTATTTTTGTGGCTTTATATTATTATTGTTAGGTCGGTTGGGTTATATTGTGACTCCTTAGACTCTATATATAGAAGGAAGGTTTTTTCATTTGAATCATCCAAGAATTGGTTCATTTTTATGTAATGTAAAGGAGGTTTCCCCCTCGAAGAGGTTGAATTCTAAGGCGTTAATCTATCTTTTCTATCTTTTTCTTGAGCTGGTTTCATAACATTTGGTATCAAAGCTTTGGATTCTAGGGTTTCGCTGCTCCAAATAGGTCATTGTGGAATTTTCGCTATCTTTTTTTCTGCAACATTTCAGAAGCTAACCAGAAAACCCGTTTTAGAAGAAATCGCGGTGAACCTCAAGTCCAAATTTCAGATATTTTCGTGCTATATTTGCGGAGATATGATCTAAGGAATTTGGTCTTTTTGCAGACTCCTGAATTACATTCCAAATAGGTGACCTGGGAAAAATCGTCATAAATTTCTATCTGAGCATCAGATTGAAATTTCATAAGAAGGCACAGAAAGAGGACGAACTGTAATATCTTGTATATATTTTTTAGAGCCAAAGGTCGAAATAGTGAATCGTGGCACGTCGTACAAGTTCGCTCTACTGAACTAGTCTATAATCAGGTCGCCGTAGGAGATTTCACATAACTCTTCCTTGGAGAATCCAATTTGGATGGGACAGGTGGCATTGGAAAGAGGACACAGAGGGCTACTACATATCACAATTTCATAACTGGACGATCCACAAGTACAGAGATACATCAGAGACAATATTGAGCTCCTACAAAGTGAAAAAAGGTGTGTAGCTTTTTTTAAATTTTTGCTTAAGCTTGGTTTGAAAATTTATTTTGAAGGAATTCAAACGGCATAGTAGAGAATTATTATTGGTAACTAATGCCCCGAGGAAAGAAAATGCAAACACCTAGTAAGCAACCTGAAAGCTCTAGCATGACTCATGAAGAAGAGGAAGAAATGCT
>APFE030487260.1:4308-15572 GCA_000404065.3 Pinus taeda | reverse complement strand
TATTTTGAAAAATAAACAAAAGAGACTATAACATTTTGATTATCCATGATCGATTTTATTGTTGCAAAATATATTGGGTTAAGATTTTCTTTGATCTAATGTCTTAGAATGGAAATATATATTGATCTAGTTGGATGTTGGTGGCCATCTACCTATCCTACTTGGACCTCCACAGCTGTCTCTTTCAGCTTTCTCAGTTTCCTTAATTGTAGCACAATACACTGTTTTTTAGCAATTTTTTGGGCCGTGAACTTCTGGAGCTGTTTTGAGGCCCTAAACGACATTTTTTTTGGGAAAAATGGGAGAAACATGGAATAGTGTATTGATGTTACTCATCCCAAAGTTGTAGTCCTCATAAAGATCTTTCTAATGAGGTATTGTGCGCGTCAAACGGAGATCGTATGCCAAAGTTATGACCCCAGGAAGTTGATATACCAATTTACCCAAAACGGGGCCCATAGTGTGGTGGTTCATCTCCTAGGGTTAGGTTTTTGGATGTTTAGGGCTTTCCATTGTTTCTCAACAATAAATAGGTCTTCGAGCCTCATTGTAAGACAGTTCGGAGGCATGTAGCTGCCACATCTCTTCCCAAAGATAAGCTACTATTGCCCTAGCTGGTTTATTTTCATTTCTATTTGTAAGCATATTTCAGTATTTTACATTAATGAAATGAAGTATTATTTCTGTTGCATCTTTGTATTTATGGTTATATTTGTAATTTATTGTGTTCCTGTTTAAATTTGGATCATTGGTATCAGAGCGGTTTGCTCTTTCTCTATTTTTATTTGCATGTCCCCAACGAGGTTAAGATATAATGAGTTAGGGCTTGAACTGGTCGAACCTTTGCAAGATCAACCTCGCAAATCCCGACAGCCTCCCATGGCAGATGAAAATAAATATGAGGGGGTAGGAGATCCTATCAAAATCTTGCTCGAAGAATGATCCAGGTGGATATTGGTGGCCACCCACCAAGTCTACTTGGACCCCCACCATTGTTTCTTTTAGCTTTTCAGTTTCCTTAAATGTAGCACAATTTACTATTTTTAGCAGTTTTTCAGGTCCTGAACTTCCGGAGTCATTTTGAGGCCCTAGATGATGTTTTTTTGGGAAATCTGGGAGCAACATGGGTCCATGGACCGATGTTGTTCTTCCCAAAGTTGTAGTTCTCAGATAGATATTTCTAACGAGATATTGTGCGTGTCAAATGGAGATCGTATGCCAAAGTTACAACCCTGCGAAGTTGATATACCAATTTACCCAGATGGGGCGCACAGTTTGGCATTTCATCTTCTAGGGTTAGGTTTTTGGATGTTTATGGTTTTCCATTGTTTCTCAACAATAAATAGGCCTTTGAGCCTCATTGTAACACAGTTCAGAGGCATGTAGTTGCCACATCTCTTCTCAGAGATAAGCTACCATCACCCTAGCTAGTTTATTTTCATTTCTGTTTATAAGCATATTTCAATATTTTACATTAATGAAATGAAGCATTATTAGTCGACGACATGTGTTTTGTCGTTTGTCTTTGCAGGATTAGTATCGACAGGGATGTCATCTGTGGCATAGGTTCATCATCAGGGTTGTCGTTGCAAAGGTAGCTGGAATCGATGATGTGTGTGGTTTTGTCACATTATGACAATTAGTTGTACAAGGGTTTAGTATCAAAATCAAAGTGATGCATTAACCTAAGTACTAGCCCTAAAAATAAACCTATGCTAAACCATACACCTAAACCCATTAAACTACATCTAAAAACATGCATTAAAATGCGTCAAACCTAATCCTAAAACCCTAACCTAAACATTAATACACAATACTTTTCCCTATGTCTAAATCCTATCAGATTAATGTGATAAACCATAAACTGCAAAATACATAAAACAACGCCTAACCATTGCCTTGACCATGTGGGAACCGCGAGGAGTAACTAAGATCATGTGAGCAATGTTCATAACTGCCACGGTGTCGTAGGCTATGTTACCACTAGGAGTAACCGCCAGGTTGTAGTCAGTGTGTGAGCAAGGTAGACCGCAGTAGGTTCAGTTAGCGGGAACGTCGGAGCCCTAACTGTGGGTGTGTGAACACACAACAATAAACTACGCAGTCAGCGGGGCAGTCACCGGAACCACCATAGCCCAAACTGCGGGGATTATCCATCTGTTCGCATGCACTGTCAGTGCTCCTCCACCCAGTTAGCTAGCCGCTAATGATTTCCAGGTTATTATAAGGTTGCAGGTGGGTTTTGTTCAGAAATTTGAATTTTTAATACACCTAATGTGCCAAATGTCATTAAGTGACATAAACATATTTCAACAAACCCTAAACCAAAACTAAATACAGATCATTCACTCCTAAACTCATCTTGAGGTGGTTAGAGTGCATTTGCAGGGTTAGAAATCCATTTGGCTCGTTGAAGTGAGAGATCGGAGTGGTTTTGAGTTTCATGTGCAGGTTCTGGAGGGATAGAGGCTGTTTTGTTTTCAGTGTAACAGGGGCATCGAGAGTTGGTTTTGGAAACCGTAAGCAGTGTTGGAAAGCTAGTTCATAGGGGTATCTGATGATAGAGGTCAGAATTTCCTATGTGTAATTTTAGTCTGACTAAATCACTGTGTAATCGACTCCTTTCTTCTCATTCATAATAAAAACAGTCGCCCATCTTGAAAGTGGACCTGGAGATGTAGTCCATCAGGGATGAACTCCTTCATCAATTTTATGTCAAGTATCACTGTGTTTTTACTGTTTTCACTTCTGTTATGCATCGATTTTATGTTTAATCAGCTTTCATAAGGTGTTATGCTCAAGTAGTTTACCTCGATTTCTATGCTTTCAGCTAACATTCAAATCACTAATGGTTAATCAATTCTACATCATTTTTTAGTTTATGATCATTTCAGATCATATAATTTGGTATTAGAGCAGGTTGTGTTTGTATAATTTTCCATTGAATGTTAACCAGGTCAAAGTCGCAACGAGGAGAAGGAATCCTTGAGTAGATCAATCTAGAGATTGGAAAGCGAAGACTTGTTCAGAAATCGACCATGTCAGGACCTGATGCAAGTGAAAACACTGAAACTAAGATGAGTGAGGAACAATTTCAGTTGGCGTTCTTAACCATGCGACAGATGTTGGGAGAATTGTACGAAGCTAAGAAGGAAAAATATGCTTCTTCCTCAAAGACATCGAAGAAGGACAAAGGTAAAGGCAAGGCTAATAATCCACCTTCACCTCCATCATCTCCATCATCCTCTTATTCTTATTCTTCTTCCAGTGCGGAATCTAAAATGGAAAAGAAACCTAAGAAAACATCTCTTTTGGAACATGATGTTAAATTTGAGTTACCTGTTTATGATGGCGAAATGAATCCTAAAAGGATAAATAACTGGATAAAACAGTTAGAAGTGTATTGTAGCATTCAAAACATTTATAGCAATAAAAATAAAATTCAATTAGTTACACTCAGAATGGGGGAACAACTTTAATCTGGTGGGAAAGAAAAATTCAGATAGATGTAAAGCGTAAAGGACAAGTCATCTCTTCATGGTCTAATTTTTTAAAAGCTCTTAGGAAACAGTTATATCCTTTAGGATACATGCAGCAAGCTATTATTGATTGGAAGAATTTGAGGGAAGTTAAAGGGTAGAGTGTTCAAGAGTTTACTCAGGAGTTCAAAAAGAAAGCATTGGTGCTTGGTATTTCATTGGATATGCGTGAAACTTTTTTAAAATACATCGGCAGTTTACATTCATATTTGTAGCATACTTTATTGATGTTTAAATATGATTATTTTGATGAGGTGTGTGTTCAAGACATACATATTGAATCAGGTGGCAGACCATTCAAGTTTCCATCGCAGTCATCCAAAGAGTTGGAAACCAAAGATTCCAGTGACAGTAAGGGGAAGAATAATTCGAAGAGAAAGAAATCAGTAATCATTCAGAAGGAAAGATCTACTTGTTCTCATTCCCAAGAATTGGTCATGATGAATCAAAGTGCTAGAAACTTCATCCAGAACTTAAGTCTAGAAAGTTCCTTAAGGCAAAGGATGAAAAGAAGGCCATTGCAGTAGTTCAACAAGCTCTAGGTTCAAATTCAGGTGATGTAAGGAGGATAATCGCCATGGTTACAACAAGTAAAACTTCTGACACTGGTTCAAGTTCAAAAACTATTGTATCTTCTTCAAACATAAATCCTTCACATGAGGATAAAAGAGTTGAACTCTTCCACATAAGGATAACTTCTAAGCATACAAATATTGACACAATGTCTGACAGTGGATCACAAGCAAATTTAATATCTGAATATATAGTTAATCAATTGGGATTGGAGACACAAAATCATCCAAGACCATACCCATTAGGTTGGATTGATAAATAAAATTAGATACATGTCGCAAAGCAATGTCGGTTAAAATTCGCAATTACATCTATGTATATTGATGAAGTGGAGTTAGATGTGGTCCTAGTAGACATATGTGGAGTTGTCTCAGGAAGTCCTGATCTTTATGATCGAGATGCAGTGTTTTACAAAAGAGAACATAAATATCACCTAAAGAAAGAAGGGGTTGAATTTATTGTTAGGGCACATAAAGTCAAATCAAACTTGGATTTAATTGTTAAAAATCAAGTTAAGAAGTTAATAATTTCAAGTAAATATGTACTCATGTTCATGAAGGAACAACATAAGGATGATTGTTCGAGATGCGAGATTCAGTTTATAGATCAATTGGTCAAGGTGGTTAATTATTTTCCAAGAAATCTTATTCATAAACATGATAAACAACATGAGATACATTTAATATCCTATGAACATCTTGTCAAAGACAGAATGACTCTCAACTCATTCATTCAACTGAATTCTAGAAACTATCATATATTGCAGGGAATGGTACATGTGAGTCTAATCAGAGACTCGTTTTGGATGGTATGTTAATTTTCAGTTTCAGGGGTGCAGGTCAGTATTGGGGAAAGTCATTGTTACGTTTCTTTGGTATTGCATCATCATTTCATGCTTTAAAAAGTAATGAGGCCTCTTTTCAAGTGGAGAGGAAGTCTATAAGTTTTCATGACAAAGCATTTTCGAAAGCAGATTTAAAGTTTCTTTATCATGATTTAAAAACTAATGCATTAAGTGAAAGTCTTAGTCAATGGAGATATCAGTTAATAGACGAAGAAATAGTGATTCAAGTAAATCAACAATTACTTAGATACTTTCAAAGTCAAACTAAGTTGCAGAAATCTTTACATCACAGCTGGATGAGTTCTATGTAGCAAGTTCACTTAGCAATCAGTCAACAGGAAAGTAAATCAAGTCAAGTAATTGATATGAAGTCAAAATCAAAGGAGTCTTTGAATATTTCAGTTATTCCAGAAAGTAGATTGTTAATACCCATCCAATGTATTGAACAAAGTTCTACAAATATTGTTTTCAAAGATTCTTTCGAATCACTAAGTCATGATTCTTCGTGGAAAGAATTCAATTTCCATGTTGATAACAGGTTGTTTTCCCATTGTCGCAAGTTTTTCATATTTCAGATGGAATAAACAAGTCATTAAATCAAAAGGTACCATGGTCAGCATCATCAGGGTCATCACTTGTAAGTGATTGATGAAATGTATTAGTACATCATGAGGTCAAGGTGGAAAGAGAGGGAGATCTACCCTCATTGACTATTTAATTAGTCAAAATTTTGTGGTCCAAAAGATTTCAAGTGGAGAGGAATGATCCAGGAGGATTCTGTTGATTCAATTGCATAAGTGTTCAAGTGTAGCCATCAGTGTTCAGTGTCGTCGTCACTTCAGTTCAGCTTCGACAGCTCGACAATGTTGAATCAGGTTGTTTAGGTAATAGGTTTTCATGGTGTTCAGTTGATATGGGTTTGCATCTGGTTGTCGAAATGAGTTCATCAATAGTTCCCCTGGATTTGGTCGACGACATGTGTTTTGTCATTCGTCTTTGTAGGATTAGTATCGACATGGGTGTCATTCGTGGCATAGGTTCATCGTCAGGGTTGTCATTGAAAAGTTAGTTGGAATCGACGATGTGTGTGGTTTTCTCACATTGTGACAATTAGTTATACATGGGTTTAGTATCAAAATCAAAGTGATGCATTAACCTAAGTACTAGTCCTAAAAATAAACCTATGCTAAACCATACACCTAAACCCATTAACCTACATCTAAAAACATGCATTAAAATGCATTATGTCTAATCCTAAAACCCTAACCTAAACATTAATACACAATACCTTTCCTTATGTCTAAACCCTCTCAGACTAATGTAATAAACCATAAACATTGCAAAATACATAAAACAATGCCTAACCGCTATCTTAACCACGCGGGAACCACGAGGAGTAACCAGGATCATGTGAGTAGTGTCCATAACTGCCACGGTGTCGGAGGTTATTTTACCACTAGGTTGCAGTCTGCATGTGACTAGGGTAGATCGTGACAGGTGCAGTTAGCGGAACCGCCGAAGCCCTAACCACGGGTATGTGAACACATAGCAATAAACCATGCAGTCAACGGGGCAGTCACCAAAACTGCTAGAGCCCAAACCACGGGGATTATCCATCTGTTCACATGCACTTTCAGTGCTCCTCCACCTAGTTAGCTAGCTGCTAAATGTTTCCAGGTTATTATAAGGTTGTAGGTGGGTTTTGTTCAGAAATTTGAATTTTTAATACAACTAATGTGCCAAATGTCATTAAGTGACATAAAAATATTTCAACAAACCCTAAACCAACCGTAAATTCAGATCATTCACTCCTAAATTCAGCCTGCGGAGGTTAGAGTGCATTTGCAGGGTTATAAATCCATTTGGCTCGTTGAAGTGAGATATTGGAGTGGTTTTGAGTTTCATGTGCAGGTTCTGGAGGGATAAAGTCTGTTTTGTTTTCAGTGTAACAGGGGCATCGAGAGTTAGTTTTGGAAACCGTAAGCACTGTCAAAAAGCGGGTTTAGAGGGTTGTCTGATTGCAGAGGTCAGAATCTCCTATGTGCAAGTTCAGTCTGAAAAAATCACTATGTAATCGACTCCTTTCTTCTCATTCCTAATAAAAATGGTCGCCCATCTTGAAAGCAGACTCGGAGACGTAGTCCATCAGGGATGAACTTCGTCATTAATTTGTTTTCTGGTATCACTGTGTTTTTATTGTTGGCAATTCTGTTATGCATCAATTTTATGTTTAATCAATGGTTGTAAAGTGTTCTGCTCAAGCAATTTACCTCGATTTCTGTGCTTTCAGCTAAAATTCAAATCACTAATGGTTAATCAATTATACATCAGTTTTTAGTTTATGATCATTTCATATCATTCATTTTTATCTACATTTTAGTTGATATCAACAGTTTCTATAGATACTCATCGACCCTTTGCCATTCAAGTCACATGGGGAGAGTGACAATGACAAAGAGGAGAATGAGATCAATTTTAGTGTTTTGGCTATAGATTGACATCAACGCAAAAAGCGGAGCATGTTTGATATGTTTTCTCATGGTGTTGGCATTGATGTCAACCTAATGGTCCTCATGATGTCAACCTAGTAGTGATGATCCTCATGATGTAATCCTATTAGTTGTGGTCCTCATGATACTTTTGGTTCATAGAGTCTTATGGTGATGCCATCCTCGTGATCTTGTTATTTTACAAAGGTGTTTACATATGGACTTAGTTGTCGAGTGAATTATTGATGGTATTCAAATTTGGATATCAACCTAGGTGTTTACTGAAGGAGTTAGCTAAGGAGGTGATTGTGTTGGCATTGAAGTCAACAAGTTATAAGGCCTTGACATGCTAATTAATGAACAAGGTTTGAGGCTTTGATGTTATGTTTTAGAGGCTTTACTTGAGCTTACAAAGGATCTATATGGTTGGGAGATGGTTGGAAGAGCAGATGATTATATTTAGGAGGTTTCGAAGCTTATTTGATTGAGTTCTGGGGCTAAAATCAAGATAACTCGAGTTTTGCTCATGAAACCTGCATTATAACTCAAGTTTCCTTCATGAAACCTACATTACCCCTTCTAGTAATTATTTTTCAAAAGGGATAACTTGCATTACCTTGTATAGACTCAGGTTTCTGCATTCCTCGCTCATTCTGATGATTTTTACAGACATATACTTTTGTTTTTGCTCGTGGTTTTGAATGCAGAGAGTCGACTTGAGTTAACCATCATATAGAAGGTGATCAAGTCAAAGATGAGTAAGTTTGATGATGTGTATTGATTTCATCCTCTATCAATTATAAAATGTCAAAGAGTGAAGTAGAAAGGGTTAGATAGAGTGAGATTGAGAGGTAATGTGTGCTATAGGTTTGTAGAGTTGGAGCACATACTCGAGCTCATATTTGGATCATACTTCAAAGGATGATTGAGATGGTTTAGATATGTTGGCATTATGATTCTGGTTTGGCTCTATGGTACAGGTGTTGTACTTGATGACAACTCACTCTAGTGGCATATCTCAGTTCAGGCACTCAAAATCATGGAAAATGAGATACCCGTAGGTGATCCTATGAGAAGCTGTGGACCCGTAGGTACACCGACCAAGAATTCCGGGCATATACGCAGGTGCTCCGTTTAGAAGGTGCGAACCCCAGTTTCACTCACTCCAATGCAGAAAAGCGCGTGCACGTGGGAATCTTTATGAATGGTCCATGGTATTTAGCCCGACATATTTGATCCTATGGTTTTGGTCCATGGTTTTGCATAAAAAAATACTGATCCAAGGTATTGGGTTCCGTTGAGGCCCTGAAAATCACTGCCACAACATTGGGGGATAACCACCCGGTCCGGACCTTCGTACAACTCCTTTTCCGTTTGGGATGGTGGCTCCGACTGGAGATAACAGGACCAGTTTCCCGATAATAAGATAAAAGGGATGGATGGGTGATGAATAATTTTGGCTTTAGTGATAGGCGACTAGCTTATTCTATTGACAGAAATAAGGAAACTAATACTAATCCCGGGCACAACTTATTCATTCAAAATGCAGCATTAAATAATCTCCATCTATCTAACAGGAATATAGATGACTGTGTAAAATAAATAAGAGATATTCAATCATTCAAAGATTACTTCATATGAGTAATCACAATGAAGCGATAAATACAAATTACTGCATTCACTATTTATATCGTCGATACATATACATGGTTGAAAGAGAAGCATGCGATAAACAACCAATAGTGAAATGCATAAAGAATGCTGTGAAAAGCACATATATATATAAGCGACAATAGCAAGAGTGATCCAAACAACAATTCATATAACAAAAATGAGTACAGACGCAGATAATAGTACCATGTGAGCTGTAGATCAATTTGAAATATCAATCGCTATTCAAGATTCCTTCTTCAACACAGAAATGCTTTCAAACAATGACAGTAGTGCACATTTGCATAAAAACCTTCCTCATTAAATTCAGAATAATTGGTCGAGTTTCATAAAAAAAATATACCTGAAGTACAATAGTGCAACTTCAGGGTTTAAGTCATATACAAAACTTTACGACCCTTTCTAAATGCATGAAAGGGTCTATAAATACTACTAAGCTAAAAAAATCTATGAAACAAAATCCAAATAAATTGGTATCAATAAATGCGGTCTATCTCTCAGGGGAGATCTGGCAGTCGGCGAAGTGAGTCATGCCTCAGGTTGTTTGCCCTTAAACCTAAGCTGGCTTGTCGCAAGCATTGGTTCTACTTCTGGCGGTTTGTTGAGGCGCAAACTGAATTGGGTGGCGAAGGTGGCATCCTGAATGTCGGGTATAATATACTCGACAACATCTGTTAGGCACTTCAAGGCGACTCTTTGGCTGTATGGCTTGATTAAGAAGAACCAATAAGCATCCCATGTCAAACTGTTGATTCCAGCGATTAATCTTGCGTTTTTCTCCAGCTCCGGATAGCATGAGTGCTCCAACATATTTTCCACTGTTAATTGACCTGGAGTGCATTGGGAAATTATATTAGATAAATAAAGTGTATTATTTACTAATTCAACCAAATTTCCACTGATTGTTTTGCATCTGGAAATTGCTCTTTCTGCTTTCATTAGTTGCGATTGCCATTCTGTGAATAATATCTCTTTGTGCGATTCCAGAATTCTAGGTAGATTAGCTACCCGGCCTATATCGAAATCCCTCGCCTGTAGTGAAGAGATGTCTTGGTCCTTGGTCTTTAATAAACTGCTTACCTCCGATGCGTTATCAATGGTTGCCGTTGAATATGCTCCAGCGAATTGCAATAGCTTGGTTAAGTCATCGGAGGGGTCGAATTCCTCTTTCCATACAACATTGCCTGTTACTGTTAATTCAGGGAATGGGGAAGGTTGATCAACTCTTCTCCTTTTCCTCTGTCGCTTTACAACAGCTTTATGTTTAGGTCTATAAAATACATCTAAAGGGGGGATCTCTTCAATTTGCAAAACGATCTCTCCCGTTGGATCTTTAGGAATTATCTCTGGTTCTTTTGTTTTGGGTAGGCCACTGGTTTTGCCCGAAACCGGTTTCGATGTCGCTTCCTGTGTGTCACCTTCTTTAGAAACCTCATCATCTTTCGAGCACTCTAGGATATCGATAATTGTACTGAATTGCTTCCATTGCTGAAGCAAATTCAGATCAACTAACATATCATTATTATTCTTAGAGCTGCTCTCTTCTTGGTTATTTGCCTGGGTTTCTTCTTGTCGATGCACATTTTCCTGGGTCACCTCCTGCCTCTGGCTATGCGCTTCCTCCAGCTGCTTTGATGTAGTAGGAGGTGGCGTATTATCTCACTGCTCAGACTCGCTTGACCTGGTTGTTGTCAGTATAGTCGCTAACAGGTCCAGAGGCAGAGTTTGCAACCTCTGTTCTCTAATTCTGTTAAATTCGACTAGCCCTTCATCATTATACACATTTCTGGAAAGCGACTTGACTTGATACAATGATTCGGCTGATGCAAACAAATCTTCGAACTTGTCTTCCTTGTGCTCGACCTTGGCTAATTTGGCCTGGTCGAGTGCATTATAAGCGATCTTCCTTGGATCATACTGCCTGCTTGGAAGCGTAGCCAGAGTAAGCAAATTCATTTTCCCAGCTTCCTTCTCTGCATGCTTGATGTCATGCAGGGTATACATTCCAATTCGTAATGGAAAAGAAGGCCAAACATGTTTTTTAGCTCTTTTGAGGGTCTGGGTAACCCCTTCAGTACTAATTTGATAAGCTACTTCCCTGGCAAGTAGCTTATCGGGGATGTAAAGTGGTAGCACATGTGGCCTGGC
>APFE030487257.1:0-47072 GCA_000404065.3 Pinus taeda | reverse complement strand
TTTTCAACACCTTTTGTATGTACTCATTCTGAGACAATGTTAATTTACGATTTTTCCTGTCTCTAGTTATTCTCATACCAAGGATTTGTTTTGCAGCTCCCAAATCCTTCATTGCAAATGAATTTGCCAATTTTCTTTGAGCACATTTATTTCCTGCATGTTAGATCCTGCAACAAGCATGTCATCTACATACAATAACAATATAATATAGCTGCCATCATTTTGCTTTTTCAGATAAACACAATGATCAGAGTGACATCTAGTATAACCTTGTTCAGACATAAACCTGTCAAATTTTAGATACCACTGCCTTGGAGCCTGTTTTAAGCCATACAAGCTCTTCTTCAACCTGTGCACTAGTTTCTCCTTCCCTTTTACCTCATATCCTTGTCGTTGTTTCATATATATCTCTTCCTCCATATCCCCATGGAGAAAAGCTGTCTTTACATCTAACTTCTCAAGATGCAAATCTTCATCTACTACTAGACTTAAAATGTCTTGATTGAAGTCATTTTAACAACAGGAGAAAATATTTCATCAAAGTCTATACCCTTTTTCTATGCGAACCCTTTCACCACAGTCTAGCTTTATACCTTTTTCTACCTCCATATTCTTCCTTCAACTTGTAAACACATTTATTCTGCAATGTTGTTTCACCTGCAGGCAACCTAACTAAGTTCCAAGTCTGGTTATGTGCTAAGGAGTCTATCTCTTCTTTCATGGCTTGCTCCCACTTCTTCCTGGTTTCTACCCGCACTACTTCTTCATAACATTCTCATTCACCAGAATCAGTCAACAATACATAATATAATGAAGGAGAGTATCGTTCAAGGGGTCTACTTATCCTGGTAGATCTTATAAAACCACTTTCAGGTGTTTGAAGTGCTTGTTGTTATTGTGGTTGTTGTTATGGCTGTTGATCATTATGATTTTCAGGAACTATCACTTTTTCTGTGATCTTGTCAAGCATTGTGTATTCTCTGTTTTCTTTTTCTTGTTTCTTTTCCTACGCCTGATCCTTTTACAAAACCTTTTCATTGAATATGACATCTCTGCTCCTAATGATTTTGTGTTTTTCATAATCATAAAAGCGATAACCAAAATCATTAACACCATATCCAATAAAGGTACATTTCTTTGATTTTTCCTCAAGCTTTGTTATATTTTCTTTATTAATGTGGACAGAGGCTTCACAAGAAAAAGTGTTAAAAAAAGAGTGGTTTACCTTTTTTCCTGTCCATGCCTCCTCTGGAATACCACCATCCAAGGAGCTTGAAGGCCCTCTGTTTATTAGATAGATAGCAGTATCTACAGCATCTGCCCAAAATTGTAAAGGCAATCCTGCATGCAATCTCATGCACCTTGCACGCTCCATGATTGTCCTGTTCATCCTTTCTGACAAGTTATTTTCTTGTGGTGTTCCTAGAACTGTCTTCTCTCTACGAATTCCATTCTCTAAACAGTACCTATCAAACTCTTTGCTACAATATTCACCTCGATTATCTGATCTGAGACACTTCAACCTTTTTCCTGTCTCATTTTCAACCAAAGCTTTCCATTTCTTGAAAGTATCAAATACATCAAATTTATTTCGAATACAATAAATCCAGGATTTTCTGGTTGCATCATCAATAAAAGTAACATAATAACAAGAGATGATACCTGAGCAGGTCCCCATACATCTGTATGCACAAGCTATAATTTTTCGCTCTTAT
The DNA here is from genome assembly GCA_000404065.3 of Pinus taeda. Classification (NCBI taxonomy): domain Eukaryota; kingdom Viridiplantae; phylum Streptophyta; class Pinopsida; order Pinales; family Pinaceae; genus Pinus; species Pinus taeda. Next base: position 45,357 of record APFE030487257.1, on the reverse strand, counting down.
TTTCTTTCCCAACTCTAAGGAATCTGACTCTCTTATGTTTTCCATAAACAAAATTCTCACAGAATTTTAAATCAACATGCTTCAAACCTAGCAACAAATTTCTTGAGTGAAGAATCTGCATCCCCTTCTCACTCATGTGCCCGAGCCTATGATGCCACAATGTTGTATCTTCTCCTGTAGAGGTTAAAGCAATAACAGAATTAGAAATACCATTGCATAAATACAATGTACCAACCTTTCCTCCTTTCACTATTACCAGGGATCCTTTAGTGACCTTCCAGGTTTTACCTGTGAAAGTAGTTACGCAACCTTCACCTCCTAACTGCCCTATTGAAATCAGATTTTTCTTCAGATTTGGAACATTCCTTACATCCTTCAATATACATTGATTTCCATTCTGCTGTTTTACGAAAACTGTACCCATTCCAACGATTTTACAGGGTTTATCATCACCCAATTCAACCTGTCCAAAATCTCCTTGAATGTAATCATGAAAATGTTTCTTATCAGGTGTGGGATGGAATGAGGCCCCTAAATCTACCACCCATGCATCAATAATATTTTCTAATGAAAGAATCAAAGCATCTTGCAACACATCACTTGTTACATTCGCTTCATGATTAGTTTCTTGTTGCGCGTCTCCTTCGTTTCCCTTCCGAGACTTGCAGTCTTTCTTCAGGTGTCCTTTCTTCCCGCATTTCCACCACACTATCCCTGATCTGGACTTGGATATGGCTTTTCTTGCCTTATTGTGATATCCTAGGCTCTTTCCTCTTTCCAATTTTCTTCCCCTAGTCTCTGCAGTCAAAGCATTACCTGATGTCTCACCGGAGCTTTTCTGTCGCATTTCCTCGCTAAGGATTACACCGACAACATCATCAAACTTTAAAGTACTAGATCCACAGACAGAGTTACTAATGGCATAACTAAACCATTCCAACTTTCTGGCAATGAGCACAGAAATAACAGAGCCCTAACTTCATCAACAAAATTTACCCTACAGAACTTAACTGACTGGTAACTATATTAAAATCATTTAAATGATTAGCAACAGATCCACCTTCTGACATCTTCATATTAAATAAATGCTTCATAAGAAATACCTTATTTGAGGCTGAGGGTTTTTCATATAGTTTGGCTAATGCCGACATTAAACCCTCTATTGTCGTTTTCTTTGAAACATTAAACGCTACTGATGTCGCTAGGCACAACCGTATTGTTCCAAGTGTTTTTCTGTCAATAATATCCCATTCTATGTTTGTCATACTCGTCGTCTTCTTTGTCTTTCTGCTCAATGGTAGGTACAGACCTCTCTGATACAGATAATCTTTCATCTGCATCTTCCACAGCTGGTAGTTTTGGCCGTTGAATTTTTCGACCCTAAACCTACCATCTTCTACCATTGCTCCCACTCGAACCAGGAACCCTTCTCTCTTGCGAGTTTATCAGCCAAATAAACCTTCGGCTCCGATACTAGTTGTTAGAAAATTATATATTACATAGCAATGGAACACATAAAATATTGTACAAATATAAACACAAAAAACACATAAAACAAGAGAGACACAGATATACATGGTTCACCCAGTTTGGGCTACGTCCATGGAGAAACAACCAGTCCTTATTTTTCTATTATCTAGCAAACTGAAGAAATACAACCTACAACAAATCCGTTGTAATTACCTCTTCTCTCTCAATCTCCTCTCTCTTCCTCACTCAGAATACTGATACACATAGACGCAATATAATTCCCTCATATATAGTGAGGGGTTGCCTTCTAGGGCAAAAAACCCTAAATTAAACATAACTTCTACCGTCAGATCATCCGCCTAATGAACAGCCTAGACTGTCTAGAAATTACTAGACTTTTACAAGGCAATTTTACATCTATTTTTAGCTTTGGGGGCGTTTCCCCCAAACCCCCACTGGGGGACTGCTGGCCCCCAAACCCCCCAGCTGGAGGGGATCAGCCCCCCCGCACCCCCTGCGTGGAGGGGTGTACAGTCTTCCTAGGGTATACATCCGGCTGAGACCTTTGAATACATAAGATAATCAGGCTCCACACCCAGCATTTTCACCTCCTCACTCTTCCATATTTCTTTTGGAGATTGTTGCTTAGGATTTTCTGCTATGTCCAACCCTCTACATCGATTTTCCTCCTTTCCTTCCTCATGTTCATCTATACTACAATAAAAAGGTTAAACTGGGTATTGTTGTGTTTCAACCACCAGAACCAATGCATTTCTGTTTGAGATAATCCATATCTACCAATGTGTATTTCAATCTATGTGTTTTCTTGAGTTTACCTTAGCGAAGGGCTATTGTGTTGAAGAAACTAGGGCAAAGTAGTGTAGTGTGATTCTTCATTACTTGATAAAAATTTGTGGAATATTTTTAATTTTCTTGTTAGCTTATTCTTCTTCTTCTTATTATTAGTGCATATGTGTGTACTTCATCAAACTTCTACCAGAACATAAACATCAGAACACAAGATGCTGGCTCTCTGCTAGGGCCAACAACTCTCTACTCTTGAGAGGAAAACCCTTTAGTGAATTTCTCTTATTGAAGCTTCTATTGATCAATTCCAAACCATATTCTCCTATCAAAGAGATCCTCCAAGCACAAGTCAAGTCTCCACTCCATTCTTTGCCATATACCCCGACACTTCTTCCAGCGCTTTGTTTCCTGAGACTTTGTCCTTCTACTTCGGTCACTTCTTCTTCTTGCTATGATTCTTGTCTAGAGTTAGACCTTCCTTGAATGAGTCTTCTAAATGAATTGTTTCTCTTCTATTCCTTGCTCAATTATATCTTTGAGTAACCGAGATCCTCCTTGAGTGTATGATTGTCTGTTGTCCAAGTTCCTTATGCATTTGGAGAGTATTGCTAGGTGGTGTATGCCCTTCTCCTTCACTTGAGTGTCTTTCTTAGATGCTGGAGGAGGAGCTCTTATAGGCCTATTTTTAGCCCAAACGAAGGTAGGTAAGTGTCTATGAATTTCTGCTATTCTAGCCACAGGAAAACCCTTATATTTCCTCGCATGTGTAACTATAACAGCCCCAAAATAAACTCCTAGCCCTCATTGGTGTACCCTTTCTCTTCGCTGCCTTTGGAGACCTCCTTCCTTCGTTCTTTCTTGACTTTCCCTTAGCAGTTTTGAGAGAAAACTTTATGTATTATCTTTGGAGTGGAAAACCTCTATAAATAGAGGACTATCCGTCCATTTAGGCCAACTAGAAGGTCGACTAGTCCTTTGTTTGTAGGTCGACTTTGAGTGCTATTTGTAGGAAGATTCGTTGAGAAGTTTGTGGATAGCTTCCATGGTGGTGTAGCATGCTTGAAGGATCTTCTTGAAGGTGCCATTTCATAGGAGTAGACTTGACTTTGCTTAGAGGTTTCTCTTTGACTTTAATATATATTTATACATAGGGTAACATGTCCTTAAGGCCTTGAATATTTTCTCTTGACTATTTGACTCACCTAGAGCACTTTGACATGTGCTAGACCTACTTCAATGAGAAAGAAACTCATTGTCATATATTATAAAAATAATATTTCTTTTCTTGAATAAGTACAAATATCAAAAGTACATTTATGAAGACCGAAGCTAGTTACACTTCCTTCAACACTCCCTCTTAACTAGGGAGGTATTCATACACCATTACAAGGTGTTTGAAAATTTTCAATTTTGAAGAATTCACATAAGAGAAACCGGATTAGCAATCCATTTGTTATAGCATCATATCCATTAGCATTGTCATAGTGCAAGGCCTTGACTAACAACTCCATCTCTATGAGACCATGAGCTATAATTTTGGTGAGACCAATGATTTATAGACACCTTTATTATTGTCTCTCAAGGTACATACCCACCTGGGTGTTCTCCGGGTATCACCTTCTAGGACTATTCTTATCTTGGGTTCCCATCCCTCAAATAATATTGGTCCTCTTGTCTACTCTTGTCTTAGATTCCCTACACTTCCTCAAACACTATCAGATGCCAGATGATTACCCAATCCTCCCATTATTTCTTCCCAAGTGAAGATAAGAATGTAGTGTTTGTCTTGTGTTTACATTTCCATTCATGGCCTTCATCTAGACTTACGGTTGCTAGTCCTGGTCTAGTGCATGACCCATGAAATGGAAAACACAAATGTCACTTCTTTTTAATCAGGGGTGATCCAAAACTCCCTCTTCATCAAGGACCTGTTAGAGCTCCCTCTTAACTGGGGACTCTTTCCTTCATCAACAACTTCTTCTTCATGGGTCCTTCATGTTGATTTCGGGTAGCAGCGGACATACTCTAACCATGAAAATTGGTGGAGAGGCTAAAGCACATGATATATCCAAGACCCAGAAATGGTTTGGGTAGATTCTAACCGGTTTGGGAGATATGAAAATAATTAATATTTTTAATGGAGTTCCTAAGCCTAAACTTAGGAAAAATAAAATATTAATGGGTATTAATATGAAACTAGGTTAGAAGGTTCCAAAAGTCATGGATCAAGCCAATTATAATATTAGTCATTGATTAGAGATTTAATCTCTGCCGTTGATGGACCAATGAGAAAATTATAAGAGGAGGGTTGAGGGTCAGTTGGAGAACACACCAGAGTGATTAGTCATTCATTTTGCTAGAGCAGGGTTGCTAAGCAAAAGTGAATCAGTGATCAGCAGCGAGGGGGAGTGAATACATAGTAGAGAGGTAGAGTTAGTACCAGAGAGACAATGCACAGCCTGGAGAGGTTGATGCAAATGCAATTCGCTGCTACGCAGAGGCAGCAGGGAGCAGTGCAGAGCTAGGAGAGGCCAGTATGTGTGACGCAGAGGGTATGAGTGCTGACGCAAAAGCTCCAGTTTTTGCGTAAAGGCTAGTAGAGCTGATGCAGGGCCAAGAGGTAGCACTGGGAGGATTTTTGTGGGTCAGAATGGGTGCTGGTGAGCCAGGTAGGGTGATGCAGTCCCTATCAGAGTGACGCAAAGCAGTGGAAGTTGCAATTGCTGCTATGGGATCATTCATCAGTGATTAATCAGCTGGAATATCTGTCTTTGAAGAGAGGTACTACTGCCAAGGGCCTTCTCTTTTGGGTGAGCCATTTCTGGCACCCTAGTTGTATTCTAAAACTGCATAGTAATAAAACCCTCTAAATAGCTGCACCGATTTGCTTGCATTGGGTTTTTCCGAGGACATTGGTCCAAAAATAACGGTGTCACTTGTGTGCTTGTTTTGTTTCAGTTGATGATTTGTAGATGTTGATATTGTAATTGCATTTATTTTCAGTATTTACATGGTAAATAACTTGTTAAGTAATTAAACAAGTAGGAAGAAATAAACCATATACTACAGGAAGAATTTCTAACGGGTTAAACTTAGAAATTCCAACATGGTATCAGAGCGTGGTTGCAGATCACAGGAAAACTAAAGGCATCAGCCAAGTAGAGCATTTGCAGCAGATTCAGTTGTCTTGAGTGATAGAGCTTATACTTGCAGAAGGCGAAGAGGAAAGAGTGATGCAAAGGGACTATGTCATCATTCCAGGCCAGATAAGGGCACGCAGAAACTAAGGGACGTAGAATCAAGCTCATGCAGAAGCTAGTAGGGCTGACACAGTTCGCTAGGGGAGCTGATTTGCTGGTGTCGGGATTGCGCAGAGCCAAGTGGCTAAATCCTTCAGTTGCTGGGGTATAGGAGGTTGTGGAAATTTGTGGAGCAAAGCTGGTGGGGTATTGTGGTCAAAATAGTACCTAATAGGGCAAGACCAAGGTGGAGGGAGTTATTGCTGAGGCAATTTCCAGCCAAGGAAATTGGAGTGGGGAATCTTGACTTTGGCAGAGGGATTTCCAGAAGGTAAATTGAGACTCAAAGGGAGTTGAAATGAGAACTTCCAGACTAGAAGTTGAGAAACTCAGCAGGAGTCGAACAAAGGACTTCCAGGAGGGAAGTAGAGAGACTCAGAGGAGTCGAAAGAAGAGCAGTGAGATGGTTGTGAATGGACTAAGAGATCAGGATAGGTTGGACAGAGCATCCAACTTTGTGGTCTGGAAGGCCAGGATCTTTTCCATTCTAGATAGATATCACATCAAGGACTTCGTCTTGAAAGTGATGGCGATCCCAGTTGACCTAGCTGAAAATGATAAGTACGAGGAGGTAATGGCGAGGGCGAAGTGCATCATCCTTGATGGGGTCAAGGATCATGTGGTGCCACATATTGCTGAGAAAGACATAGAAAATGAGATGTGGGAGGCCCTGAAGAAATTGTACCAACATACTTACATGCAAAGGAAGATGTTACTTGAAAATTAGTTGCGGTCATACCAGATGCAGAAAGGAGAGCAGATATATGTCTTCCTTAGTTGATTGAAGGAGATCCATGACCAGCTAACTTCCAGAGGGGCCATGGCTAATGAGGAATTGATGGTGAGCACCGCATTGAACGGAATCTCAGAGGATTGGGAGGTATTTGTCCAGAGCATACTCGATAGGATGCCTTCTAGATTGGGAGGAACTGTGGGTAGATCTTCGTCAAGAAGAGACCAGATGGGTGACGAAGGCATGGAATAGCGGCAAAGGGGTCAGAATAAATAAGGAGGAAGAAGAGAATATGGCTCTGGAATCTATGGGAAAGAAGGAGAAGGGAAAGAAGAAGGACCTCTCCAAGGTCAAGTGCTTCCATTGTGGGAAACTGGGTCATTTGGTGAACCAGTGTCTGAGGAAGAAGAGTAAGGGAGAGGCTTCTGACTTGAAGGAAGCGCTAGTGAAGGCAGAGAAAGAGGTCAAGGAGGATGACGATTGTGCCATGAGTGCTCATGTTCTACTTGAGAAGAAGTGGGGAGACAACAAGATGTATTCAAGAGGACTACAGGAAATGAGGGGAAGGATCCTTGAGGCACCCAACCTCTTGGATTATACCTTGCTACGAGAACCCCGAAGAGGAGTAGAAGGACTAGCGGATGTCGATAGAGACAGATGCGGATGAAGCGGTAAAGAGTGCTATAGTGCAGGAGTCCCCGGGCAGTGCGAGACTAGCAGGCTGCAACAGTGTGAGAGGCACAGGAGTGTTGCAATGGTGCAGGATGGCACAAAGAGGTTTGCAATGGTGTGAGATGCAAGGAGTTGTTGCAACAACGCAGAGGCTAGTAGAGGGAGCACTTGTTATCGATAAAGGGAGCTTCAACATCGGGAGTGTTTCTAGCCTGAATGGGATGTTAAAAGTTGGGTGGATTAGTTACTTACTTCTCAGTAATTGAGTTGCAGTGCAGTAGCATGATTCAACATGATGAGAGGGGCTACAGTGCAAAATGCAGTGTTGGGAGTATGGATAGCAGTAGCATAGATGCAGAGGGAGCTTCCGTATGATGCAGTAGTGGTAGTGTTAGGGCCATTGGTAGTAGTACATGACGCAGCGATGCAAAGGATGTTGGGAAGGGAGGCCTAGCATCAACACACTGATCGGTGTCAGATAGTCAGTGTGATACTCAGTGAGGAGTATTACTAGAGCACAATCCTCGCTAAGAGGGACAGTTGATTTGGGGTAGCATTGAATGTACTCTAGCCATGAAAATTGGTAGAGAGGCTAAAGGACATGAGATCTCCAAGACCCATAAATGGTTTGGGTAGATTCTAACTAGTTTGGGAGATATTAAAATAATTAATATTTTTAATGGAGTTCCTAAGTCTAAACTTAGGAAAAATAAAATATTAATGGGTATTAATATAAAACTGGGTTAGAAGGTTCCAAAAGTCATGGATCAATCCAAATCTAATCTTAGCTGTTGATTAGAGATTTAATCTCGATTGTTGATGGACCAACGAGAAAAGTATAAGAGGAGCCTTGAGGGTCAGTTGAAGAACGCACCAAAGTGATCAGTCATTCATTTTTCTAGAGCGGGGTTGCTAAGAAAAATTGAATCAATGATCAACTGTGAGGGGTAGGGAATACATAGCAGAGATGTAGAGTTAGTACCAGAGAGACAACACAAATCCTGGAGAGGTTGATATAGAGGCAGCTAAGTGCTATGCAGAGGCAGCAGGGAGCAGCACAGAGCGAGGAGGCCAGCGTGTGTGACACAGAGGGTATGAGGGTTGAGGTAGAAGCTTCAGTTGCTATGAAGAGGCTAGAAGAGTTGATGTAGGGCCAACAGGTAGCACTGGGAGGATTTTCGTGGGACAGACTGGGTGCTGGTGGGCCGGGTAGGGTGATGCAATCCCTATTTGAGTGACACAGAGCAGTGGAAGCCGCAATTTTTGCTATGGGATCGTTCATATGGTGATTAATCAACATAAATATATGTCTTCGAGGAGAGGTACTACTGCTGAGGGCATTCTCTGTTGGGTGAGTCATTTTTGGCACCCTAATTATATTCTGAAAATTGCATAATAGTAAAACCCTCTGAATAGCTGCACTAGTTTTCTTGCATTAGGTTTTTCCAGGGACATTGGTCCAAAAATAACAGTGTCACTTGTGTGCTTGTTTTCTTTCAGTTGATGATCTGAAGATGTTGATATTGTACTTGTGTTTATTTTAGTATTTACATGGTAAATAACTTGTTAAGTAATTAAACAAGTAGGAAGAAATAAACCAAATAGTACAGGAAGAATTTCTAACGGGTTAAACTTAGAAATTCCAATACTTCAGCTGCTTGATCTCCTTCCTTTCTTGATGTCATGAAGCCTTTATTTGAACTTCTTCTGGGTAGGGAACCATCCATCGATCACTTTCCTCCCTGATTTGTCTTGTCATTGCTTCCTTCGAAGAAAGTGGCTTTCATGTCATACATCAGGCTTACTTGTCATCTTGGCTACTCCTTTGTCATCTTGTCCATGCTTGGAAATATTCTTCTCATGGATGCTTTTTTGTACTTGCTTGTTTGCATGATTTGACCTAGTATCCCATCATGACTTTATCTTGATATTGCTTCAACATTACTTTTTGTTGGATGGTTTCTTCATCACGACATCTTCGTAGAGTAGAATCAATTATCTGCATCTTTTATATCTCCAAGGCCTTCATAGGTGTCAAGGATCCTTTCTTTATTTATTAGAGTTGTCTTGCCTTCTTTCGGGAGATATCTTCAAAGTATCTTGTCAGATAGTGATTCTCGGTGATCATGGTGTTCTTCCACATGCTTGATCTCTTTCTTCAATTGTCTCTTATTTGATAGATAGGTCAACCATCTAATGTTTCTTGTCAGAGCATTCCTTCATTGTGTACTTCCTAGACTTGTCATCATTTCTTCTTACTTCTTAGTCAGAAATCTTATACTCCTTATGTGAGCATATTTTTTGTTGACCTTCATTTCATTGTGGTACATGCCTTCGAGCATGTTCTTGGTGAAAAATATTATTTCATGCTTGATCATGTTATAGAAATATCCCTGACTCAATTATATACAAATGATAACATGACTAAACTTTAATGCATACATACCTCATCTTGATTCTCCTTTTATCACCGTTTGGTGTGGCCCTTCTTGCTTCATCTTAGCTTGCCTACATATCATCCTTTTCTTGAATCCCATGAATGGGCTTCCCAATGATACATCTGCCTTCGTTCATAAACCTTCTTTTGAAGATTCCATCATAGGATCGTAAAGATCCTTCCCTTGCAAATGTTTCTTTTCCTTTGATGATGGAGGTCTTCTAAGATACTTAATCATGATCAATTTTTTCTTTTATCATGGATGAGGTTCTATACTAGGTATGCTCCTTCTATATGAATATCATGAGCTATATCTACCATGCTCATCTATTCTAGAAGATATTTCTACCCATGCATTTTTATTCTCATCATAAATGCTACATCTACATGAGTATCTAGAACTCTATGTGTATCATGTTGCTATATTCTAGAGTATGTTTTTAGCCATGAAATATTAATGTATTCCTACATGCTCCTATCCTACTCAAAACTTTCAAATAAGTCTATTAGTAAAGAGTTTGACCTAGTCATAGTAGAGATCTGGAGGATCTTCCTTCTTTTTCTTCTTTCCTTCTTCTTTCACCTCCTGAGTCAAGTGAGCTTCTTCCCTCTTTCTTTTGTTGTTGTCCTTCTTAAGCTTAGGGAAATTCCTTTTCTAATGTCAATATTCTTCGCATCCAAAACATTGGATCTTGGACATGTCTTGGATGTTTGTTCTTCGTGGACAAACTTGTCAAATTTACACTTTCTTTTGGCCATTTTAGAAAATTCTTGCTCCTTTGATCCTACATCGTTTTTTTCCTTAAGTCTAGTTTCCTTTCTTCTGCATAGAGACCAAATTTCAGTGAGAGTGGTTGCTTCCTTCTTGGCATATATGCTTGATGTGAATTTTCCCCACTCCTTAGGTAGAGCATTGAGTACTACAATTTTCATTTCTCTGTCAGGCATGACTTCTCCAAGCTCTTAAAGTTGATCTCTCATTTCAGATATTTTCATGAAGTAGGGAGTTATTCCTTCCTTTGTTATCTTCATCTTGTATAATTCATTTCTCAAAGATATTACTTCTCCGGTTGTGGATACCTAGAATAGCTCTACTAGCTTATCATATCTTTATTTTGATGTCTCAAACTTGGAGACATAAGGAATGAGATAGTATTTGATTAATTCTATTAGAATCCTTTGAGATCTTGTCTCATCCTTATTGTATTTGGCTAAGGCTTGAGTCTGTTCCTTAGCAGCAATAGTGATATTCCCCTTGACATGTTCTAGGAGTTTATTATCCTTAAGAAGTAGATCAATCCTCTTCTTCCGTGCAAGAAACTTATTGGTACCTACCAATTTATTCCTTTCCTTGCAAAAAGACATTGATCTATATTCAGAAGGGGACATGTACTTACTTGATATATTTTGAGATGTAATGGGTTTGCTTCTTCCTTGAAGGCTTAATGGCTTTTCTTCCCTGGATCTTGATTTTCTTCAAGTTTCCTTCTCCAAGTAGACTTGCTTGGTGATGAAGTTTGCTTGAAGACTTGTAGCTTGATGTAGATCCTACTTCAAACCGCTCTTCTTTGTGGGTGCCTTTATGTAAGCCTCTTCTTCTAGATTTGTGGACCTCCTTGATGAATGATGGATTGTAGACCCTTCTAGTTCTTGAAGTCATTGAGACTTCTAGGCTTGATGCTTCAACTTTGTAGATGCTTCCCCTTGATGTGTGTTCTTGAGTTGCCCTATCCTTGATGTTTCACCTTATGCTCTAATACCATGTTGAAGAATCTAGGGAAAAGTAGTGTAGTGTGATTCTTCGTTACCTGATAACGATATGTGGAGTCTTTTTACTTTTCTTATTAGCTTATTCTTCTTCTTCTTCTTATTAGTGCATATGTGTGTACTTCATCAAAACATAAAAACAAGAACACAAGATGTTGGCTCTCTGCTAGGGCCAAAACCTCACTACTCTTAAGAGGAAATCCCTTTAGTGAATTTATCTTATTGAAGCTTCTATTGATCAATTCCAAACCCTAAACCCCTAACGAAGAGATCCTTCAAGCACAAGTCAAGTCTCCACTCCTTTCTACATCATATACCCATGCACTTCTTCCATCACTTTGCTTCCCGACACTTCATCCTCCTGCTTCTGGCACTTCTTATTCTTGCGATGATTCTTGCCTAGAGTTATACCTTCCTTGAATGAGTCATCTCAAGTATATATTTGACTAACCGAGATCCTCTTGAGTGTATATTGTTATGTTGTTTTGTTGCCCAAGTTTCTTGCACGTGTGGAGAGTATTTCTAGGTGGTGTATGCCCTTCTCCTTTTCTTGAGTGTCTTTCTTCCACACTGGAGGAGGAGGCCTTGTAGGCCTAGTTTCAGCCCAAACGAAGGTAGGTAAGTTTCTAAGGGTTGTTTTTGTCCTAGCTGTAGGGACATAATTCTATCCCTTGGTGGTGTACCCTTTCTCTTCGCTACCTTTGGAGATCTCCTTTCTTCGTTCTTTCTTTCCTTTTCCTTTGTAGATTTTAGAGCACACTTTATGTGTTATCTTTGGAGTGGATAGCCTCTATAAATAGAGTATTGTCCCTCCATTTAGGCCGACTAGAAGGTTGACTAGTCCTCTGTTTGTAGGCCAGCTTTGAGTGTTGTTTGTAGGCATATTCATTGAGCAGTTTGTGGATAGCTTCCATTGTGGTGTAGCATGCTTGAAAGAGCTTCTTGAAGGTGCCATTGCATAGGAGTAGACTTGACTTTACTTGGATCTTTCCCTTTGACTTTAATATATATTTATAAATAGTGTAACATGCCCGTAAGGCCTTCAATATTTTCTCTTGACTATTTGACTCATCTATAGCACTTTGACATGTACTAGACCTACTTCAATGAGCAAGAAACTCATTGTCATATTATAAAAATAATATTTCTTTTCTTGAATAAGTACAAATATCAAAATTACATTTATGAAGAGCGAACCTAGTTATGCTTCCTTCAACATATTGAACCAAGCTCTAACTTATCAGTTTTCAAATTACGTGACACATGGAGTACAACGGAAAGCCTTCATATAATCTTCAAAATTACTCCTCTTGGATGCCCTAGGCACTGACCCTTTTATTTCAACCCAGGGGTTGTCTCTAGGAGGCTTCTATATCTTTTGAAGTAATTGTGTGATAGGATATAGAAGAAGCTACAACAGATTCTACCACTATGTATAAAAAATGAAATATCTACTATAGTGTAGAGGAATAGTAGAAAAGAAAAGAATAATTCCTTTTCTAATGCATCACAAGATCTCTAAGTAAGATCATCCCACTCAAAAGGGACCCATTTCTCTATTAGATACAAAAGATCTATAAACAATAAACACAAAGCCTCATTAATCATATTTTTAAAACAAGGGTTAAAATCAATCCCTTTAATTATATGACTATTATGATTATCCATTTTTTAGCTAAGTATTATGGAATTATTATAAAAAGAACATCAAAATATAGCTATAAATCCATGGGAAAAAAGATAAATATCAAGATAGATTTATGAGCTACCATTCAAGTATGGATCACCTTATTACACTTATCATATTGCAAAGGAGTGTCTCAATAATAAAAATTATCTCTCGTGCTACTTTGCTGATTATAGAAAAGTATTTTCCACAATGTAGTGCATAGTACTAATCTTTTGAATAAACGAGAGAAGTTGAAAGTATATTTTCAATTGAGAGATGTCATGACTATACAAGAATGTTATAGCAAAGTATATGAACATTTATGGCTAGTCAAAGGAAACGAAAATTAAAATAGTAGTTAAATAAAGGTGTCCCGTATCCTCTACAATTTTTAGCATATACATCAACATGATGAAGGATTTCTTAGAAGAAGCGGGTTATATTGGCATAAATTTAACTGGTTTCGTCATCATCCTTCCACTTTATGTTGATGATATTATTCTTATGGTAGTAATCCTTATGATATTGACAACCAACTAAAGATTATAGATCACTTTTTCCTAGTATAGGTATGACTTTCAACATTAACAAAATCAATTTTTTTAGGATTATATAAAAAAATGTCACTTACACTAATTTGGTGTATGACAAAGTCAACTTGAAGGAAGTAAGAGATAAAAATATCCCAGAATAGATTTTCATCACAAGCTTAACCATAACTATTTCATTTTAAAAGGATAAATTGAAGGTGTAAAGCTTATTATAGTCTTGAAAATAGGTTTAAATATAGATATCTTTAATGTTGGATAATAATAAAAAAACCTTTAATACTTTTGTCGCTCTTGTTATCTTACATGATTGTGAATTTTGGGGATGCAACATTTTTAGAGAACCGTGAATAAAGGAAGAGTAAGCTTAAAAGTATTTTATAACTTATAGTCCTAAAATTAAAGTTAATGCACTGTATCTTATCCTCCTCACAAGAATTATTTATTTCCATATTTATAGCATTCAAAGCATGTTTACCACCAATTACCTAATATCAAGAATGAGGTGAACAAAATGGAAGGCAAAAGGCTTCTTAAGACCCCTTCAAAATACTTTCAAAACCTCCTAAAATGTAAATGGGGTTGGCATAAAGATGCCAATTCATGGATAAATCATTTAGGAAGAAATAAAGTACACACTCTATAGAATAAAAATAAATATTATTCATTTAAATTTAGGGAGAGATTGTGGCTCCATAAAAATTAGATGATAAGAGAAACTGAATATGCTCCAAGGAAGTGCAACCTAAAGAATAAAATCATCATTGTTAAAATAAGGACAAACTCTCACCATCTCCGTAATGAAACATTGACAATTCTTAGGAGGTTGTGGGTTAAAAAAGAATTATGAACCTTGTGATACTAAGAAGGTTGAAGATAAAAACCACTTTCTCTTAGAATGTCCTAATCACACCCAACAATTTCAATTTTTTATTTAATTATTAGTGATCATTGGATGGATGGTAGGGATTTAAGCTCTACATGATATTCTAGAATTTTCTTAGTGGTAGTCACAAATCGAAGGTTAAGATTTATTTGAAAGGTATTCTATTTCTGTGTTTTTAATTAAAATCATTAAATCAAAAAAGTGTAATATGAACACAAATCATAGTTTTTGGGCATGTGATATTAGTAATCCATGGTATTGGCCCATGGTGTTGTAATAAAGCCTATTTATAAGTGAAGATCTCTCTACATGTACCAACCATTCAATTTATATAGATGCCCAGTTTTAAAGCTATTCCAACACAAAAATAAAATTATAAAGTAAACTCAATTATTCTTTACCTCTCTAAAGTCCAATAATTGATGATCAATGTCAATAAAGATTAATATTCACCAAAACCATCCTCCCACACACATAAACTTAATGATTCACATTTTTAATCAATTAACCATAAAAACTAGTAAATTTTATATCCCACCTGAAACATCTTTCTTAAATTTGACTTTCTTGAAATTGGTTATTTAGTTATTATAATATATAATCTGAGTGTACCTAATAATTAAAAATATTATTTGATAATATTATTTAAGAATGGACAATCCAATAACATTAAGCTTTTCACACTAAATTTATATATTCAATTGAGTGATAAAAAATACAGAAGAGGAAAAAATCTAAATATATAATATAATTTTTTAATATAACAAAACTTTTAATGATTTAAAAAACCCTGATTTTGAATAAATAAACAAAATATAAATTAATCATTCAAAAATAAATAAAAAATATTAAAGTCTTCTTCATTAATTAAAAATTAAAGAATCTTCATTAATCAACTACATTTTTAAAGTCTAATAAAACTATATACAGAAATCATCACTGTTACTTTTAAAAATATAATAAAAACAAAACCGCACTGACACATACCTGACCAGGAAAACTCTGATTTTGAATAAATAAACAAAAATATAAATTAATCATTCAAAATAAATAAATAAAATATTAAAGTCTTTCATTAATTAAAAATATTAAAGATTCCTCATTAATTAGTTACATTTTAATAAAACTATATATATAGAAATCATCACTGTTCTTTTTAAAATATAATAAAAACAAAACCTTACTAAAGCATACCTGACCAGAAAAATCATGATTTTGAATAAATAAATAAAATATAATTAATTATTCAAAATAAAAATTAACCTGCAACTTGACTAGAAAACCCTGATTTTTTTTGTACACATTCATTATAACTAATTAAATATTATGTTGAAAAAGATACGGTTTTTTTATCACTTTTATTGAAATTAGGATTATCATATATTAGAGTTGTATCTTGTTGTGGTTACATTCTTCAACTAATACATAATTAATTCTTAGTATAAAAATGTTTGTTTTAAAAATAATTACAAAAGGTTATAAGTGTACATAACATGATAATGGATTTTTTTTGGATGGGATGTGAAAAAGTCACCATGAGATACTTCCAATGATATTTTTTTTTAGCGTTGCAATGCATTAGAAAATTAGTCATAATGCAAAACAATATGTATTTAATATTTAAAAAATCACCATTATGTTAGTCATAATGCAAAACAATATGTATTTAGTATTTAAAAAATCACTGGTTTAAACATAGTTATCAACTTTTCAAAGTACTTCATGGTTCTTTTATAAAGGTTGTATTTAGTGGTTTTTACTTCCATTTCAAAAAATGGTCTTCTCAATATCATCCATTTTTTAGAGTTAAAATGTGAGAGCATTTTAAAACAATGTTATTTACAATCCATAATGATGTTAACAAAAAATTTAAAATCAACTTGAATAAAAAATTGGTGTTATTGGAAAGGCACTTTTTTTTATATTCGAGCTTAAAATTACAACTTGTTTGAAATGTTACCATTTGCAACTGATATCATTATCAGTGAAATCTTAAATTCAACCGTTGAATTAAAAGTAGTGTTATTAGTGACATTATTTTTTCTATCATAGTTAAAATTATAAATTGTTTGAAACCATCCTTTAACAATTAGGTTTACTAGGTTGATCTATGTTTACTAGATTTACTAGGTCAACCATAGTCAACCATGGTCAACAATGGTCAACTAGGTTTACTAGGCTACATAAGTTTACTAGGTTTACCAAATTTACCTAAGTTTACTAGGTTGATTTTATGAGAATAATTGAGAACGCTTTATGATTTATAAAGTCTAGGTTATATCAATAATGTAAATGAAATAATTGTATAAAAGATATTTTTAAAGAAAGGAGACGTTCAAATTTGATGGGGCATATAGTATCTAGATCTATGTCAATCAATTTGTGAAAACACTATAGATGTGAGGTCTTTTGTTCCACAACAAGGTGGGCACATACCTCAATTTGGTGTCTTGTTATGTTAGGACTATGCCAACCCCAACCATGCGCCTCTTGTAAATGCATTGTAAACATTTTTACATAAATAAAATTTAAAGGGGGACTAAGTCAAGGGACACAAATTCCAGAGCTGAGAGGAGGTTGCTTGCTTGGGATGCCAGTGAGTTTCTTGTGCAGAAAGCCAAACTGTTTTGGGAACAACCATTAAAGGGTTGGTTGGTGATCCTTAATGGACTGATCAGGAAATTAATTTGGGTTGCAAGGAAGTACACATGTCATGTTTCCTTGAGAAACACTTATAAGGCAAGGAGAACTAAATTACTGAAGTTGATTGTGCTGGTAGAAAATGACATAAACTGATCCCAACGTAGAAGAAAAGACAACATATAAAAGGGAGGGGGTTTGATCTCATGGAGATACATGCTCACTATCATTTAGAGAGGAGAGAAAAAACACGCACTCACTCAACCATAGTGGATTAAGCATTCGACAAGAAGAAAGAAGAAGGATTGTAAACAATTTCGATTGGAAAGATTGGTAGATAGGTGGGTTCTCCTTCGTGAGGAACAATGCATTTCGAGTCCCTGTAAAGCCAGAGGGTGGAGATTGTTTTCTCTGGATCCTCTTGTTAGCGTGAAAGGAGGATTGTGTCCTTTAAATCTTGGAGGGAGAGTCTTTGAAACCTTATTATTATTGATTTATAGTGGGTTTTGGATTCCCTTACGTGGGTGGAACCACTGTGTGTTGGTAAAGGGTGGAGAGGTTACTCTCTAGATTCCATTGATATCATTAGGTGGAGGCAGTTGACCTATGAATTCCTTGTGCTTTATTTGATTATTAAATGGTTGGTGGGTGGGGGAGGGAGGTCCTTTGAAGTCCCTATTTCAGCCGCAAGTTGGTGTTTTATCCATTAAGCAAGCCACTTAGTCTTTGGAATTTGGCTCGGGGGTGACAGCTGCAAGTGAGCTTGGTTACCACTGTCTAAGGTTGGGTGGAGAGTTTGTGTCCCAAACTCAGTTGTCGAAGATATTCCAAGGTAAGTGCTTCATGTATTTTTTGTGTTAATGAATATGTGCCTGCATTTCTATATTGTAGTGGTGTTGGTAATTGTAATGTGAATGTGTTGTAAATATTGAACTAAAATAATGTTTATAAATGTGAGCAGCAAAGGTGTAATACATCCTTGGAATGGAATGGTTGTTATGAAATATTTGACTATGCTATTAGCATGCATGTTAAATAACAATATACAATGGTAGAGCATCATAAATGGTTCCAAGAACTAGATTTAATCATTACAGTCATTGGCATAGGGATTCTTTTATTATAGAATAAGGGCTACAATGAAGGAAACATGTTGATAGGGCTTGTGCATACATATATCATTGAATGTACATTTATATTAGCCACAAACCTATAAGGAAGTTTAGGAGGCTTGTGTTGATGATGAGGATAACTTCCTCTCGTGACTATTATAACTCATGATCTTGCAGTAGAAGCTCAGTCAACCTTGCATTTTTAGCAATCGTACAAGTCTTCGACAAGTTCATAGTATCGTTGGCTATGGCATTGCAAGACTAAGTGATCCGTAATACAAACTTGAAGGTGATGGGAAAATTTACAAGTAAAATTTTATGTATTGTACGCAATGGATCACTTTGCAAAACACATAAAATAATGGATTTTAAAATTA
Source organism: Pinus taeda (assembly GCA_000404065.3). Classification (NCBI taxonomy): domain Eukaryota; kingdom Viridiplantae; phylum Streptophyta; class Pinopsida; order Pinales; family Pinaceae; genus Pinus; species Pinus taeda. The sequence continues at coordinate 26,940 of APFE030487257.1, read as the reverse complement.
GTTAACAATATAAACAGAGACAAAATACATATCAGAAACACATAACAACAAAAATGATAAAGGAGTTCACCCCTCTCCAGATCTACATCTCCTGGTCCAGCTTTCAATGTTGGGCCTCTTTCATTAAGTGCTCAAATTTGTGTTTACATGGATTTATGGTGCTCAGAATGTAAATATTATGTCTCCAATGGATTTAAAACAGTCAAAAACCCCTAGCTGGGATTTTGTTAGACTCAATTTGGCCAAAAACTAAAGAAGTTATGCTCTCTCAAAGTTTTCTCAGCTAACTCATCTACAAATTGCACTAGACTACTAACCATCCTATGAATCCGCCTTTTTCGAAACCGCCATGAGACAAATTCGCTTGGCGCTGATGAGATTCGCATTGAATTCGGTGCATTTTGTTGCCTCGTTTAAATTTCCAATGACCCCGTGAGCAGAAAATTGGGCAACATAGGCCATGTGGCTGAGGACCAAGGCCAACATCTCGCCCCCGCCCTCGGAGCCCTAGCTATTACCACACTGGTTCACATGTGCACCATATAACCTGGGCTTATCCCTTATTTTCTGCACCCAACCATTAAATAATCCGTTAAGCCCTTCGTTGATCACCACTGGTCATATGTGGGTACACACAACTGTGGGTTGGTCCCCATACTTTCATCACAAAACTGCTAGCGATGTGCTCTACCCATGCCGTGGTCCCAAGCCCTTTGTTGCAGCCATGTGTTAGGATTAAGTCTAGCCCCCCACAATTGTTGTGCTCTGGTCGTATGGTATATGCACGAGACAATTTTTGGTCCCAAACGTTCTGCCTCCATGAATGTTGCCGCTATGGTATAATATTTGGACGTCGAAACCTTGGGTTGGGGCTAAGCTCGAGCCCTTGTCTCCCTTGCCTGTGGTCTTGTGGGCATGGGGTGACTAGGGGCCAGGGCTTACCCCAGGCACCATCCCCCAAATGCAAAACACATAAACTTTAAATACGATTTGGAGACTATAGTAGTTAAGAACCACAATATGCCCTAGCAGTAAGGCACTACAATGTTGTTCCACAGTCTTATGTTTGACTCACCCAGAGGCCTGTTCAACTGTGACATAATTTTAGTGAACTCTGGGTGCCACGTGGCATCCCAGCATTGGTCCAACTCATAATCTAATTCAACCAATCAAATGTGTAGTAAATTTGACCTAGTACAAAGAGGCAAAGTGGCAGCCTAACATTGGCCCAAATTGTACAATCATCCCGCCCAGTCAGTAGTCCTGCATCCAACCTGCGAATTTTTTACCTGTTCGGGAAAACAATCAAAACACAATATCGGGAGCATACGATATTGATTTTGAGCGATTCAAGTTGCATTGCATTCAGTTCATTGAGATATACACTCTGGTATAGGTTTTGAGAACTTTTGAACACTTTTAATTTTGGGCACTTTACTAATCCCCTAGATTACTCCTTCCGAATGGAAGCTTTTGGACCTCCAAAAGACTACTTTCAATCAACAAATAGATGAGGGTATAGTTCCCTCACCCTTCCCATCTCAATCCATTTGGCTTTGCCTAGTTTTGTACCTTTGAGCCTCATATGAAGGTGCTTCACATTCCCTCTTCTTGAAGTTCTTGTAATAGGATCTTGCTGCAATTCTTCAAGATTTTCAAGAGAGAAAGCTTACTTGAAAGAATTTTAACACTCTCTTGGGTCTTCAATCAAAGGATGCTTACCCAAATTCAATTTATTTTCACCTTGAAGATTTTCTTTACTGATGCAAAGCCTTACTTCATTCCCAACCTGAAAACTATGGTCAACACAAGGCTTATCATGTTTATTCTTGTATTTGGCTTGACTCTTCACCAAATGTGATTGCCATCACCATGCACCATCCTTCCTCAAAGCCAAAACATTAGGAAACCCACAAGAAGATGTATTATAACTAATGTTCCCTTTATCAAGTAGCTCTTACATTTGCTTCTTGATTCCTACATTTTCTAACGCTGGCATCTTGTTCAAACCAATGTTCAAAATTGAAGCATCCTACTGCAAATGAACTTCATGGTGTTTCTTCTTTTAGGAGGCAACAAATTAGATTCTTGAAAAATCTTATCACATGTGTTAATAACTTCAACAAAATCTGATTTTAATGTTGCATCACATTCTTGGAAGACTTTAGATTCATCAACATCTTTATGTTTAATCATCAACAATGCAAAATTCGGACTAACATTTACAAACCTCTTCATTTGTCTAGCATTCACAAGAGAAAAATTCAACTCCTTGTGATGTGCTCTAACAATATACTCAATCCCATATTTAAACTAATTATACTTGTTCTCGTGGCAATGAAAGATGGCTTTCATGTCATATAAGTATGGGCTTGCCAAAACAATCCCTCATATGTCAAGTGGTACCACATCAAGTTCTACCCCATCAATAAAATTTGCAGCGATGGCAAATCTAAGTATGCATTTTCTTGTCAATTGCAATTTGGCATTGTCACATACCCAACACAAAGGATAAGGTTTAGGATGAGGAATGGTTTCCAAATTTAGTTTCTTGACAATGTCTTCTGAAATGATGTTTGCTTGTGATCCACTATCAAACAAAGTATCTACTTTGTTATGTTTTTTTATGACTCTTATATGGAAAAGATCTATTCTTTTTCTTTCATTTTGAGTTTCAATGGGTTTACTTGAAGAGCTAGTACTTGCAATAGAATCATTACCTTTCAATCCCATGGCTATGTTTTTTGTTTCATCTTCGGAAACAGAGCCTAGATCTTGTTGTGTAGTTGCAACAATCATTTCTTTCTCCTTGTTGTTAAACGTTTTGGGTCTCATCTCTGGATGAAGTTTCCAACATTGGTCTTCATCATGGCCTTCTTTTGAATAGTACTTACATGTGAGTTTTTCTCCCTCTTTCTTGACTAAAGCATTATTTTTATCCTTGCCTTTGAAATTTCCTTTTCCTTTATCTCCAAACTTAAATGACTTCTCACTAGTTTCTTTAGAAACATTCTTCCCTCTTGTTTCTAAATGAGTTGCTTGTACGCAAACTTCATCTAGTTTTGTAGGGTTAAACATCAGAATTGCGTGTCTTAAGTAACGATGAAAACCTCCAATGTAATTCAATAGAGTATCTTGGGAGGACAAATCTATACCCAAAATCAAAGCTCTTTTCCTAAATTCTTGAGTATAGCTTTGCACATTTTGACCCTTAGCTTGCCTAAAGTTTTGTCGATCCATTATAGCTTTTTGCATGTATACTAATGGATAAAATTGTCTTCTTATTGAAACAATGAAATCATTCCAAGAGGATAAAACCTTACCATGTTTCTTCATGTCCTCTTGAGTTTTGGCCTCTCACCAAATAAGTGTTTCACTTTCCAACCAAAGAGAAGCAAGCTGAATTTTGGTCTCATCATCCTTAATTCTTTGTATCATGCAATACACTTCAATTTGACGAATCCAGTTATCTAATTTCTCAGCATTTACCTCTCCATCATACATAAGAAATCTAAAATTTATGTCAAGATTTATAATTTCTCAGCATTTACCTCTCCATCATACATAAGAAATCTAAACTTTTTGTCAAGATTTAACAAAGGATTTTTACCATGTCCATTTGGAGAATTTGGAGGTGTTTGTGAAAGGGTAGAAGAAGTAGAAGAAGATGAGGATTAAGATGAGGATGAGGATGGAGGTGAAGGTGGTGGCTTGTCACCATTTTCTCCATCCCTTTTGGAGGTTTTTCTCATTTTCCTCCATCTCCTTTTTGATATTTTGAGCTCTCCCCTTGCAACCTTGAATTCCTCTCCTCATAAAGAAATTTTACCATTTCAAAGAAGTCTTTTTCTAAGAGTTATTTCATCTTCAGACATCCCTTCACCTTCTTCGTGTGCCATGACTATTGAAGCTTGAGGTATGTGTGTTCTCCTTGAAAAAATGTGAGGCCTTGGATCCACAAATTCTCCTTCTCCTCTTTTAAGCTTCAACCTTGTAAGCATCAGAAAATACTTGCAAACAAAATCAAACTAATAACCTTGACCTCTGATACCAACTGATCTGTAATACAAACTTGAAGGTGTTGGAAAATTTTGCAAGTAAAATTTTATGTATTGTGGGCAATGGATACGTGGGTTCACTCATTGAACCTCTGCATAGCACGTGCATTCATGGAATACTAAACAATACCCTTAATTTGACTACATATTAGAAAATACCTCTAAAAATCACATTATTTAACCCCCTATCAATATAAATCCAATACACCTTCCCAATTAAACAAAAAAAAAAAAACCTATTTTCACTAAATATTGAATGTATCCACTTTTTTATACCCTTTTATTTTTATATCCCTTGTATAGTGACATGATGCCTCTCTTATGACCCCACATGCATTCTTCAATGCACCTTTCTTCTTTTGATATACATTGTAAATGCATATTATTTCTCCCACAATGCAATAACTTAACCCACACTCAAGCACATCTCACTAGATTTGTGGCATTTAATGGTCTAAGGCACACAAATATAAACCATGTTTTAGGAAGATTGATTATGTGCATGTATATAAAATAACATATAAATTGATCTATATGATGATGAAAAATCAATTGATGAATGTTTATGAATAGGTTTGCACCAAATAAGGTGTTCAAGCACAAGTCTAGACCCTTGTTTGGTCAATTTAATGTTCTTAAATTGCAAGCATAAATTATCGACTGGAGTTGGTAAACTTATGAAGTGCAGGTGCACTATATATGCTAGAAGTCTTTCCTTTAGTTTGTAAGATGATGGTTATATTTGTTTTGGGATTTTCGTTGTTATCTGGGTCTCTATTAGATTAGAGTTAGATTTCTACAAATTAATAAGTGGAGGTTAAGTTATTGTTACATTGATCTACCAAGTCATACATATATTAAGTATCATTCTAAATCATCTTATATTAATCATTATACCATTATGAATTTGTCCTAAACACCTTGCTACTATAAAACATAGTATTGAAATTCAAATGATTCTAAGAGCAAGAAAACGATCCTTCAAAAGTTTTCTGCAAAGTATGTACAAACTCTGATTCTAAAAAGCATGAAAGTAATATTCTAACACTGACTACAAAATACATACAAGTTCTAATTCTAAAAGCATAAAAGTATTGTCTGTAATTAAGCGAAAAACGTTGAAGAGCTAAACCATTAAATGATTGTGAAGAAATGTAAGCGCAAATTAAATTACGAAATGATAAACTAAATAATGAGATTTAACTTAGTTATAACGAAATGATGAAACAACAAAACAAGGAAACTAAACTAGAACGAAATGCAATAACATAAAGCGATAAAATGAAATAAACTTAACCTCAACTATGTGCAAGGGCCCTCCGCATACAGTAGGTGTAAATCACGCTCACATACGCATCGCATAGCAAAAAGGTAACTTTAATTCCATATGAAAACAAAGGTTTGTTCCAGAATTCTTCATAAATTTAACTATTACTTCCTTCATATCCTTTACAGCGAATACATGTTTATATATAAAATGTGTGCTCAACAGTTTGAGACTTGTACATATACAGGTATTTTAATGCATCCTTATTCAAATTTGAAACTTAACAATAAAAGTGTTATCTCGACGATTTGTTATTCGGAAAGCAAATAAGAGAAACGTAATGCATTCAGACTTCTGCTACTATGTGTTTGACCTGTGCCTTTTACCATGCCACTGTGTGGTTCCTTTAGTGAATTGGCTGGAGCAGATAGGAGGAGATCCATAAGGGAATCGATCCTCAAGCACCCATGTGCTTCTTTCCTTCGTTGGTGCACCAGAACCCTGCAAACCATGGAGATAGCTGCATATTTGTAAAATAGTTATAGAATCATGTTAATTCTGTAGCCAATGTAATCTTTAGCATAACAATAAGGCACATTAACGAATATAAAAAATAATACATATGAGAGATTTTACCTTATCAAAATGTATGATCTACTACTTTTATTGAGTTGAAGGCGACTATGAAAAAGAGGAAAATGGAGGAAAAATGGTGTCAAAACAAAACAGTTATGGAACTCTACATTCCCCCACATTGTAGTTTTTGTATGTCTTCATACAAAAAACAAAATTGATATCTTTATTGAACTACTACATTTGCTTGGACACTTCTGCCAGTACATGTAACTTTATCCTTTTCACTTTCTTTCCAGTCATTTCCATCGTTGGTTTCCTCATGAGGATCTTATATTTCAAGTTTATAACCTGTTTCTGTAAAGCCCCAATTTTCTTCTTCAGTTTCTTGTTCTTATGAAACCACAGACATAGATGTAAAAGGAGGTTTTCACTCTTATCTATTTGGATTTCATTTTGTGCTTTCAAGGCTTGATTTTCATTTTTAATGTACCTATTTAATGTCTCCAGTTCGAAGATTTCCTGTTCAATACATTGATTAAAGGAGGTTCTTGTAATTCATTAAACTAGACTTCTTCTTCCTCTTGAATTGGAATTGATGTTCTGGATGCATCCCTTTTCTCCAGGGATTCAATATAATCATAAATCTCTTGCTACACAGGATCAATTTCTGGCGTTATTTGTCCTAGAATCTGAGGATGCGAGGTGAAAGTTAGTGATGAAACCCTTGGTGATGTTCTTGGAGAAATTCCTAAATCTTCTTCTGCCCCTGAGTCCTCTTCTTCTTCTTCATGGATATGCTCTATGCTCTTTGAAGGTAGTTATTTTGTTGAGTTGAGTCTGGTACTCCTTCTTAGACCTACGACAAGGGTCTTTTGAGTTTTCTTCCTTTCTATTTTAGGCTTCTCTGTTTGAGGTGAAATCTTTGTCTCTTTACTGGATTTCTTTCTTCTAACATTTATTTTGTTTATTTTCTGTAAAACTTTTGCAAGAGGGATGTCATCCACTGACAGTTCATGTGACTGATGTGGTTCTTGTTACTGTGTCCTATCAATTTTTCTTTTCCTTCCCCTCTTAGGTCTGCTACTATTTGGTTGCCCATGAGTTTCTTCTTGAAAGTGATTCCTTACTAAAAAGCTTTCCCAATTATCACCTATGTTTTGGAGAAGATATTCAACAAGTGTTTTGACTAGACCATGGTGATACATTATATTATCTATAAACAAAATTCTCCTTTGAACATTCCCTGACATCTTTCTAAGACTATTCAGCAAGAAATATGGAAGATTTATCTCATTTTCTTCAATAAAATTCATTAGCATCCAAATATGATAGGATAACATACATCCAAACATTTCTTCGCAAGTAAATTTTTTTTGGATTATTAGAAGAAAATTCCTCCACTTACTTTTTAATATCTCGCTTGGAATGCCCTTCTTGAAAATGGTGGTGTCCATGCATGGTTTCTTCAGGAAAACCTTCCATTATTCTCCTTCAATACCTCTATTTTTGAACCATTTTTCTCAAATCCGCAGTAGTCCAGTGGCTTCAACTATAAACGACTCTGTCACTGTGAATTGGATGTCTCATATCTCCACTTCGACTCCATAAAAAGCCATGGCAAAGGATTTGGTCACTTCCTTATGGAAGCCATCAAATTTCTCTATAAATTCTAACCACTGCGCCTTCTGCAACAATTCTTTTGTCTGTGGATACCCCTCCAAAAATTTCTTCCATGTTGGCTTTGTTCCGATTATCACTCCCATGGTCGAGAAGCTTTGTTTCAAAAACTATATTGTTTGACAGGGTAGGATTTCTTGGGTAGGGTTTTTAGAGTGGAAAGGTTGAGAGAGTGAGTGATGGAATAATGAGAGCATAGGTAGTGAGGGTATAAGGGAGTGAGGCAGAATCTAACCGTTAAGATCATTCATGTTTATGATTTGGGTGATTGGTTCAATGGATCGGGATGTGAGTTATGATGATTGGGAGTGAATGGCAGATTATACACGATTTGACATGGCACGATCAACTCTTTGCAATAATGATTTTGATTTTTGCTTTTGGTAGTACCATGTCAAATAATTCATATATGTAATGTTTCGATCCCTATTATTAAATTAAAGAAGTGCATACCTTTGAATTATTTTCTTGCTAACCTTTGGTTGCCCTTTTTATGTTGTCTTCAAGTACTTTGTAGTGGAGGGAGTCAATCATTCCTTCAATTGTATCATTAGAAGTTTCTATCAAATTAGTTGCAGAAAGTTATCAGAGCTGCATAAAATCAATAATTCTGTAGTTATTTATTTTTTTGAAAAGAAAGGGATAAAAGAAGATGGAATTCTAGGAAATCAGATACAAAAAAAATTAAGATGCCAAGAATTCTTGGTTTTCACCTTGAATTTCTGCATGAACATGCCAACAATTGTTGGTTTTCAATGTTTGTTAATTTTGTTTTATTTTTTACTTATTTTTATTTATTTCTTATTTTTATTTATATATATTTATATATATGAAAAAAGAAAATTTTAAGGTGGAGAAGAAGAAAAATTCTTCTTGACCAACTTCAAATTAGAGTTGTCCTGGAAAATCTTTACAAATTCCTCTGTTGTCATTGGCTTGTGATAGATCTTGAGTCGATGTCCATTCACTAAGAGAGGAACTTTTTCTTCATCAATAGTCCTAATTCTGACTGCTCCATTATCAAAAACATTTTCAATCTCATAAGGCTCAAACCAGTGGGTTTGAAACTTTCCTTGGAAATTTTTGAACTTTGAATCAAAGAGTAATGCCCAGTCTCCTAGTTGAAATTTTCTTTCTTTAATGTATTTATCATGCCATATGGATCTCCATTATTGGATTAAACTAGTCTTATGGATAGCATCTTACCTTATTTCATGAAGCTCATTGAGTTGTCCCATTCTTTGCTTTTGTGCTTCTAATAAATCAAGTCCCGGCTTGATTAATGTCTTATAGGTCCGAATCTCAAACTCAATTGGAAATAGGACTTGCTTCCCATAAACAAGTTCATAGGGAGTATGTCCTGTATTGTTTCTCCATGTGGTACGATATGTCCATAAAGCTTCTGGAAGCCTTTCTTCCCAATCCCTTCTATGCAAGTGAACTTTCTTGGCGATTATTGCTTCAATCACTTTGTTGGTAGACTCTACTTGTCCATTTGCTTGTGTATGGTATGGAGTAGATTTTCGATGCTTGATTTTATATTCTTCCACTATATTTTTCACTACTCTGGATGTAAATTGCTTTCCTTGATATGTTACAATTTCTGTTGGAACACCAAAATGAGTAAAAATATCCTCAAAAAGAATTGAAACTACAACATTTTCAGTAGCAAAAGAAAATGATTTAGCTTCTACCCATTTAGTAACATAATCAGTGCATACAAGAATATATTTTTTTGTTTTGAAGATGGCTTCAATTGGTCCAACAAAACCCAAAGACCATTTTTCAAAAGGTTCAATGAGTACCTGAGGTTGTAGTGGCATTTCATCTGAAGGAACATGTTTCCCCATTCTTTGACAGCTATCACACCTCTTAACATATTCCTTAGTATCCTTAAAAAGGGAAGGCCAATAATATCATAAGAGAAGGAATTTGTAAGCAGTTCTTTTATCAGCAAAATGACCCTCACATGGTTCATCATGGCATGCTTTAAGTATCTCCGATATTTCATCTTCTCTTACACACCTTTGGATGATGACATATGGTCTTGTCTTGTATAATTATTCATTTTTCCATGAATAAGATGCACTTGTTTTGATTGTTCTTCTCTTTTCTCTAGGAAACAAATAGGAGGGTAACTTCCCTGTAACTAAATAATTTGAAATATCTATAAACCAAGGTTATTTAGTAGATACTTCAAAAATATATTCATCAGGAAATTAATCCTCTACAGATGTATCATTGTTATCATTTTGAATTCTAGATAAAAAATCAGCAATTGTGTTTTGTTTTCCAGGTCGGTCTAGAATGGTGATATTAAATTCTTGTAACAGTAATAGGCATCCTGTTTATCTACCATTAGTAACAAGTTTGTTCATTAAATATATAATGGAAGAATGGTCTGTATGGATGAAAGTTTCATAGCCAATGATGTAATGTCTGAATTTATTAATGGCATGAATGACAACTAAAAACTCCTTTTCAGTTATAGTATAATTTAGCTCTGCAGGAGTTAAATTTTTACTGGTACAATAAATGGCATAAGGAGTGAGAACTTTTTATCCTAGCACAACTCCTAGAGTTGTGTCTGAAGCATCAATTGATATATGAAAGGAAATTTCCAATTAGGTCCTTTTAATATAGATGCTTCAGAGATCTTCTTTTTCAAAGTTTCAAAAGCCTTTTGACAATTAGCGTTCCAATTGATTTAACAATCTTTGGTGAGTAATTTGAAGAGTGGAGATGCAATCTTTGTGAAGTTTTCTATGAATCTTCTATAATATCTGGAAAAACCAAGAAAACTCCGAACATCTCTTTAACAACTTGGGATTGATAATTTGGAAATAATTTCCACTTTAGATGAGTCCAACTTAATTCCATTTCCTAAAATATGGTGACCTAAAACATTTCCTTCGTTAAACATCATAAAGCATTTCTCATGAATTAATTAAAGATTTGATTCTTTGCATCTTATGAGATTTTTTTCTAAATTTTCAAGTGCTTCTTCAAAAGAATTTCCATAAACTGTAAAATCATCCATATACACTTCCACACAATCGTGAATAATATTAGAGAAAATTCCTAGTACTTCTCTTTGGAATGTTGTTGGTGCATTGCATAATCCAAAAGGAAGTACTCGGTAAGCATAAGTCCCCAATGGACATGTGAATGTGGTTTTGTCTTGATCTTTAGGTGCTACCTGAATTTGATTATACCCACTAAAACCTTCCAGGAATGAGAAATACTTCTTTCCTGCTAATGTATCTAAAATTTGATCTATGAACAAAAGTTGAAAATGATCTTTCAAAGTAGCTTTATTCAATTTCCTGTAATCAATGCATACTCTCCATTTCCATTTTTCTTAGGAACGGTTACTAGGGGTGAAACCCATTGACTGTCTGATATTGGATAAACAAAATTTACATTTAACAGCTTCTGCAATTCCTCTTTGATAATTTCTTTTAAATTTGGATTAATTCTTCTTTGTGGTTGTCGAACTGGTCTAGCATTTTCTTCAAAATAGATATAATGCATGCAAGTTTTAGTATTAATTCCCTTCATATCAGTGTATTCCCATGCATAAGCAGAAGAGTGTTTTTACAATATTTCTACCAGTTTCTTTTTTTGTAATTCTTCCAGGTTTTCGTTGATATTCAAAATTTTCCCTGGAAGAATTTCTATTGAAGAGTTTCCAAAATTTTCCATAAATGTAAAGACATTTGTCTATATGGTAGATATTCAGTATTACATTGTTCTTGAAAATCCCGACTATTGTCATAATATAAAGAAGGTTCTGAATTTAAAATTTGATCCTCTTCATTTATTTGTGAAATAGTGAAAACTAGTTGTATATCATTATCATCATCTATCCATTCTTCATTTTCTACTTCTATCATTGTGTTTGCAAGTGGGTACAATGTAAATTTCTTTGTTGAGCTTCCATTTGAGATAAACATGTCTCCTGATCTACAACTGATAAATGCATCGACTGTAGCTAACCATGGTCTTCCTAAAATTAATGGATGTCCTCCTAAATTATTATTGGGTGTTAGAATCATGAAATCAACGGGATATTCCCAAGAATCTAAGGATACATATATATATTCTAACACACCATCAGGTTTAATTACAGATCTATCTGCTAATTGTAACAATGTTGGTGTGTATTGAAGATTAGGAAGCTTTAATTTATCCATAGTTTGTTTGCTCATTATGTTTATGGCTGCTACTAGTTCAATCAGTGTGTTTGGTATTTCAGTTCCATTGATGTGTGTTTTCACAATGGGGCTTCCTGGATCTAAATATTTTTGAATTGTAGTCTTACCCATCATGATATATGTAATTCTCCTGATTAGTTGAATTCTTTTTATTTATTTTCTTTTTCTTCCTGATCCTTGTGTACTCAATTCCTTAATCACTTTTGCAAAAATCAGTGTTTCTTTTATTGCTTGTAATAAAGGAATTTTTATACAGACATTTTTCAATTCATCTAACATATCATAATCAAGCAATATGATTTTTTTTTCTACTCCTTTATCAATTTTCAACCTTTCAGGAAAAGGTGGTCTTGAGATAGATACTGAAGGTTGTTCTATAATAAGAGTATTATTAAAATGTGTAGGATTTTTTTTCTATTTCAATATTTTCTTGCTGAGAAAGGGAAATCTCTGCTTTAGAGTTATTATTATCTTTTTGAGAATTCTTTTCTATTTCATGAATAACAACATATGGTTTCTTCCTTTCTAATACTCTACTAGAACTTAATTGAACATTATTTAGATCTAATGGAGTTATCATATAAGTTTGAGGATTCTGTCCTTCTAAGTTGTAAACAAGTTGTGAAGTTTTATTATTTGGATTTGGGAGTGGTTGAACGGGTAATTGATTTGGTCTTTGTAGAAATGGCAAAGAAAGTTGTGGGTTTTCATTTTGAACTTGACCTTGAGGAAACTGGTTGGTTTGAGGGAAGTATTGTGGTGGAAAATTTTGATAAGGTGGCTAATATTGTTGATATTGAGAATATATTCCATAGGATTTTTCCATCCTTGATTCCAAGATTGTGGTTGAGCCCAAGGTTGCCATGGCATAGGTGGATTCCAATTATTTTGTGAAGATTGCGCAGAATTAAAACCTTGAGTTTGCTTTGTTTGAGGATTTTGCCATGGTATTTTGGTAATAAAGTAAAGAGGGTCTACCTATTTTGGCATTCCTTCTTCACTAAACACAGCCTTAAGACTTGGTATAGAGGGACATCTTTTGTATCATGATTTTCCACACATATAGCACATGTTTATATGCTTTTTGAATCTATAGGACATTCTCTCAGAGCATGTTTCTTTCTACACTTAGGACAAAAGATCGATAATGCAACATTTTTGACTTTTTGCTTGTTTTGTATTTTAAGGGTGTCATTTTTTTCACTGAGACTCCCTAAAATTTATGTTTAAAGTTATCAAGCAAACTACCTACTTTTGCTCTACTTGTTGTCCCAACTGCAGATTTATTTACTCTTGATAAAAGAGGATCCCTTGGACTTTTCCCTGTTCTTGCTTTACCTTTTTAAATATGTACACATAGATCACAAATATCTACAAATGGTAACTGAGAAATATCTAATTTTCCCAATAAATTGATAAGATCAATCCACTCATCTTTAATGGATTTGAGTAAGAGAGCTTTCAAAGTTTTCTCATCTAGATTATTCATTTTTTCCCTTTTGATATTATAAATAAATCTTTCGACAGAATATTTAAGATTCTCATCTTCTTTTTGTACCATTTTGAAGACTACATATTTAATGTTATGAAGCAAACAATAATCCTTGTATTTCTTCAAGAATTCATCTTTCATTTGTGTCCATGTTCTTATAGAATTCGTTCCTAAACTCATAAACCATTTTAATGTTGAATCCTATAAGGTGGCAGGGACCAATTTTAGTTTTTGAACATCATGTAGATAATCATATGATCTACATAATACTTCAAATTCAAAGAGAAATGTCTCTGGGTCTTCACTTCTTATTCCATGAAAATTAGGGAGGATATAAGGCGAGATGTTTTTCATTGTTAATGTTGTATCCTCATCAAGGATAGGGAATCCAAAAGGATTTGGATCTCCTCTTCCTCTACCTCTACCACCTCCTCTTCCACCTCTTCTATTTCCTCCTCCTCCTCCTCCTCATCCAATCCTATGTTGTTCACCATTGACATTGTGTACTTCTCCTTATCCTTCTTCAGCCATGATGGATTCCTCAAAATAAATATCTGGTTCTACAACATGATTATCTAGCTTTTCTTCTAGTTCTTCTGGTTCCTGTATCAATGGTTTGAAGTAAGTTTCCTTTTCTTCAATAGGAATTTCCAACTCTTGAGCTATAAGTTGTTCTCTAGTTGAAGATAGGAAAATAATTCCTATTGTTGGAGGTGTAGGATCTACTTTGATTATAGCTTCTATTGATGAAGTTGGTGAACCTTTAGATTTGATTTCAGATCTCAAGACTTTAGGAAGTCTATATTCGCCTACTATGGATGGAATTCGAGTTTGTGTGGGTGGTGTGGCACTACCTGGTCGTGGTGGAGTGAGTGATGATGTGGGAATTAAACTTCTTCCTTGACCTACAAACCTACCTCTAGGGTCTCTTTCCCTATAAATATCATGTTTTTATTTGTTTTTTTTAAGGCTTCTATTTACACTTCCCCAACAATGACACCAAAATGTTTGGTCAATTTAATGTTCTTAAATTGCAAGCATAAATTATCGACTGGATTTGGTAAACTTATGAAGTGCAGGTGCATTATATATGATAGAAGCCTTTCCTTTAGTTTGTAATATGATGGTTATATTTGTTTTGAGATTTTTGTTGTTATCTAGGTTTCTATTAGATTAGAGTTGGATTTATACAAATTAATAAGTGGAGGTTAATTTATTGTTACACTGATCTACCAGGTCATACCTATATTAAGTATCATTCTAAATCATCTTATATTAATCATTCTACCATTATGAATCTATCCTAAACACCTTATTGCTATAAAACAGAGTATTGAAATTCAAATGATTCTAAGAGCAAGAAAACGGTCCTTCAAAAGATGTCTGCAAAGTATATACAAACTTTGATTCTAAAAAGCATGAAAGTAATCTTCTAACGCTGACTACAGAATACATACATATTCTAATTCTAAAAAGCATAAAAATACTGACTGTAATTAAGCGAAAAACGTTGAAGAACTAAACCATTAAACGACTGTGAAGAAATGTAAGCGCAAACGAAATAATGAAATAATGATATTTAACTGAGTTATAACGAAATGATGAAACAATGAAACAAGGAAACTAAACTAGAATGAAATGCAATAATAGAAAGCGATAAAATGAAATAAATAAACCTCGACTGTGTGCAGGGGCCCTCCGCATATAGTAGGTGTAAATCAAGCTCACATATGCATCAAATAATAGAAAGGTAACTTTAATTCCATACGAAAACAAAGGTATGTTTCACAATTCTTCAGAAATTTAAATATTACTTCCTTCCTATCCTTTACAATGGATACATGTTTATATATAAAATCTATGCTCAATAGTTTGAGAATCATACGCCTACAAGTCTTTTAATCAATCCTTATTCAAATTCAAAACTTAACGATAAAAGCATTATCTGGACGATTTGCTATTTGGAAAGCAAATCGGAGAAACATAATGCATTCAGACTTCTACTGCTACGTGTTTGACCTGTGCCTTTGACGCATCACTGTGTGGTTCCTTTAGTGAATTGGCTCGAGCAGATAGGAGGATATCCATGAGGGGATCGATCCTCAACCACCCATGTGCTTATTTGCTTCGTTGGTGCACCAAAAACCCGCAAACCATGGAGATCGCTGCAGATTTGTAAAATAGCTATAGAATCATGTTAATTCTATAGCCAATGCAATCTTTAACATAACAATAAGGAACATTAACGAATATGAAAAATAAGACATATGAGAGAGTTTACCTTATCAAAATCTATAATTTACTGCTTTTGTTGAGTTGAAGGCGATTATGAAAAAGAGGAAAATGGAGGAAAAGGGGTGTCAAAACAAAACAGTTATGGAACTCTAAAACCCTCTAGATGCAAGAAAACTATCTACAACCAAGGTTGAGGCTCAAAATCTCAAATCAAGGGTGCAATCCCAACCTATACATGCTTAGAAGAAGATGATGGACAAGTCCCAATGCATGCGCTCTTAAGGGAATAACAGGAAAGCATAAAATCACCTTTTGATTCACTGTCATCTCACCAATGAGTTATGGGCTATCACTCATAGGCTATTTCAAATGCAACAATTGATTGGATATAACACAAAGGCATTAAATGAATGGACTACAACTAGAACATAATACAAAATTTTGGTTGTAGAGGTGATCTACTCCATTTGGCTAGCTCAAAACAATGGTGTATTCCAAACTAAAACTCCAAACGTCTACAAGATTTTCTACATGTTGAAGGCAAGCATTACCTTATCATCCACCTCACTAAAGACAAGGCTTCCTTGCACTCTCATACCTTTTAAATACAATTCTAAAATTTCTAGAGGAATTTTGATTATCCAATTTTAAGGTCACAATCCAGCTAGACACCACATTGGTGTCTAAGACCCCCTTACTTGTGGGACAAGGGACCCACCTTCGCACAGTGATTTGACCTCTAAGTCAATGAAGGCATACATACTCTATCCCCTCTGGTTTTGAACCTGTGGCCTCTTAGTAGGAAACACATGCTCTTAACCATAAGCCCACTCAAGCTAGATATAGTGGATTTCTCCTTAATGTCTCTTTTACATAATGAGATATTACATTGGAACTAACATCATATAGGAAATAGAAATGACCCTGGAAACAATATTAAGAACTAATATCACTTCCTTGAAATAGGAATGACCCTGTCATTTCTATAATCAGAGAATCACTTGAAATTTTAAGCCAAACAATATTAAAGTAATGTCTTGAACACCAAGAACCAAGAGCCTTATCACCATATAATGAAGCAACCTATGCAAGATCAAATTTACAAAAAATACCTACCAAAGAACATCCATGTACACAATTCTTCTAGAGAAAACATCTATAATGCCAAAATCAGTTGAAAAGCATAAAATGGGACTTTCAAATTCAAAAACCAGTTGAGAAGCACAGGATTAGACTTCCAAGATTTTATATAACGATTATCTGAATGGAGGTGCTAGCAAGATGGGCTTAAATGTCCAAGGAGGAAATGATAGGAGAAAAGCTTTTCCATAAATTGAAAATAATCCTTTCACTGTTCTTTCCCAAGGGATTAAGCCAGTTGTTTATATAAACACTTCAGTTAATATTGTTGTATAGCACTTCAATTAATATTGTCTTCTTAGTGTCAAGATTAAAATAGAGAACAACCATTTTCGTTATATACAACCATGATTACCCAAAGCTTCTATGGAAAACCTGCATAGCAAAGGTTTTAAAAGGCCAATGAGGTTTTAAAAGCACAAGAGCAAGAATATTCTTATTACCTTGGAAGCTCAAGTTGGGCAGGACCAATAGGACTCACATCACCTTCCATGACATATATTATAGAATCTTCAAAGCTAAATGAGTTGTCCTTGATTTTTCTACATGAAACTATTAAACTACTAACATGTCCAAAGATAATTTCGCAGTAGCTAGCGATTCTAAAAAAATAACTTCTTTATCAGAATAATGGTCATTTCACCAATATGTCACAATAAATTTCAATAAATAGTTATGGAAGAATCAGCTGAAGAGAAGGCACACAATTTTCTTTCAGTACCTCTAAACTTACTCTGAGAGAACAGAAATATGCAAAATTTGATCAAACTTTGTTGTATCTAATAAAAATAGAAATTGGAAACAAAATTCCATGTTAAAAAGGTTTTGATCAACTCTAGTCTAACTTAGTTTCCTATAAAACGCAGGATTTAGTCCAGCTTAGTTGCCTCTAATTCAAACAGAAGTTGAAAACATAATTCTGAGCTAACAGATTCTGACCACTCTAATTTAATTTTGTTGTAACTATAAATAGACCCCTAGAGCATGGGAGAAAAGCATGGACCTCTTGTTGTAGTCTTAAGCCATATGTGACTAGCCATAATACATAGTCTCCATTCTTTGAACAAGAAAGAGAGTGGAAAGCCTAAAGAGACAAGCCTGTATGAATCAATATTCCATCTTACTAGCCTTAGTCCAAAAACTAGGTTTAAGAAAGTATCCATTAGAATGAAGATTGTCTTAAGCAGTTGTAGAGTTCAAGCCCTATGA
This sequence comes from Pinus taeda, assembly GCA_000404065.3. Classification (NCBI taxonomy): domain Eukaryota; kingdom Viridiplantae; phylum Streptophyta; class Pinopsida; order Pinales; family Pinaceae; genus Pinus; species Pinus taeda. The sequence goes on along the minus strand of APFE030487257.1, from coordinate 9,069 downwards.
ACTAACTTCCTTAAGAGCTCTGAGCTTATTCAATAGTGTAAGCTCTATGACACTTGCCTTAGTCTTTATTTGTATTGACATAACTACTATATACAAGTTTTGGAGAGTAAGATATATGTCGAGTAAGATTCATATGGTTTCAAAGCTTTCATTCAATATGCATATATTATTTTATTTGAAATCGTAGTATTAGGCGAACTAACTCTCTCTGTTGGAGCTTTGGAGAGTAAGATCTTTGGAAAAAATCCTTAAGAGACAAACTATAGTATGTACTACAACCTTATAGCCTAGAGTCTCACTATTCTCAAAAGTTGATCTACTTTCTATCTTTGTGGTTGCTTACAAACTTGCTCTTGGGACCCGAGCTTTGGAAAGAGTGATAAAATCAGGCCTTTGGTTGCACCTTCTCTGCAATTTCTTAAATGTATGACATAGACCAAGGAACACATGTGAAAAAAAATCTTCCAAGAATATACAATTCATGCTGATAGAGAACAAATGGATGGTGGGCACAGGTTAACAGGTACTACTCCCTACTAAATTTCAATGCATTTCAATTCTCGGAAATATATTTTTCAAGATCTTTAGGCAAATGTAATATGGAGGAAGACTCTTTAATAACAACATGGTAAGTAAAAAACAATATAATTAAATGGTCATTCAAAATCATCCAAATTTCTGTTTAGCTAACAAAGCTTCCAAACTTCAGAAAGGAAATAAGTGCACAAGACATAAGTTAGCATTTTACATAGACAACATCAACAAGCAATATTTTCCTAGTTTCTAAAAAGGACAGTAATTAAATTCATTATTAAGGAGAACTAAATGATAAAAAACAAAAAAACACTCACTTATTATTAAAGATACACTCACTTATTAGTTGTAACATAACGAAAAAAGAATCAACAAGTTAACAGATGTGCAATACATATCACAAACTGACCTCAGCAATACATAGTTGCATGTAGACTATGAAGAAAATCATGTCTCAGAAGCCTTCATAGGAAAAAACTTTCAGAAAGCTTTGGATTGTTTTTTTTTTTTTTTTTGCACTAGTAAGGTGTACCTAGAAAAATATAAATATACATAAAACAATATACTAAAGTCTAAAAATATGATATTCTTACAGTTAACAACAAATGCAAGTGGGGGGCCTTCCAGTATAATTTGAGCACTGTTGTAGCAACACAACGAACAGTCATACAAGGGTTTTTCATAAAACTTGTGCCACCTACAATGTATGCTCTAGTGTAAGATCCTTGAGAAGAATCAAGCTCTTGGACTAGCCAAGAAAAATTACTTTAAACACTATGGTGTAAACAAAAATCATATTGTTAAGACTCAAAACACAAATTCAATACACAACAACATGAAATAACGTGAAAAAACATAGTCTCCACTATAAACAAGACTAAATTTGTATATCTACCCCATAATGAAGAAAAAAGTTTATTTATCTAACCATATTGCACTTGAAAGTTCCAAACTATATAGCATAAAGTAAAAATATCTAGGTTGTGCACCATCAAAAACTAAATTCCAAATTTCCAACCATTCCACAGTTTAAATCTAACAACAAATATATGCCAAGGCCTGAAAATATTATGATATATCTTTTAAAAAAACATCTCCATCAAACAATTGTTTATGAGATGACAATACAACCAATAATAGATTTGTACATCCAACTCTAGAAATTTCCACTTCTACAAACTCAAAGCTTGCATGTTTAGGTTATGCTTCATGCTAGAATAAATTGAATCTATGAAACAACTCCATAGACCTAGAGCCAAGTCAACTTGTTAAGCACTAGGCAGAAAAAGCTTTGTAAAAGCACTACAGAAAACCTATGACTACTGTGAAAAACCTATGACCATTGCTAAGACACATTACAAAGCCTGGTGTTAGAATATTCATATGTTATTTGAAAAGTACTTATCATACAATTCATAGTCTACCATGCCCTCCTAAATTGAATCGAGCGTTTTCTTATCAATGTGCACTCTGGTAGAAGCTAGATCCTTCTTCTTATGAAATGTTGATGCACCAACTCTTATAGCTTCTGTTGAAACAACATTTATGCTTGGATCTTGAATATTATTCTCATATTTGTTTGGCATGGTAGAAGTGGGGTAGGAGAGGTCACAAGGGTATTTCTCAGGCCTTCATTTAAAGCAATAGACTCTGAAATTTGCACATTACTCTTCAATTTGGGCTTCAAAGCATGAATGCTTGTATAGAACCTGCAAAATAAACCCATATCAATATATTTTGTTTATAACATAATCACATCGTAACTCTTGTAACATAATCACATTGTACCCATAAATAAGGTAAATTGATAAGTGGATGAACACATACAAGGAGAATGTGTCACAGCCCAAGGGTTAGATTCCAATCCTTCTTCAGAGTATTGACACATATCTCTCCATTGCTTGCAATATTAGGGTGGAAGATTTTTGTGAAAAAATCCTTGCAGTCCAAGCCAATCATTACTATTGAAAGACACCAAAGTTTATTTCTCATTTTTTACTAGTCATGCATCCCCCTTATATACTTGATGATTTAGATAAGCAATGAGTAGAAAAACAAAAAGATTGTCTTATAGGCAACTAAACATATAAAGCAAACATAATATCCATTTAAGAGAATGTAAATTGGATGAAGCATCATTATAAGGATCAACAATTACCTCTGGAAGGAGATTTTGGAAAATTAGGAGTTAGAACAAGTTTCATTCGAAAAACACCAAATTCATATGGAGTACCAACTCTAGGAAAAAGAATCAATAAATGTAAACATAGCTCATGTTCCAAAAATCTAGTAATAACCATGCAAAAAAATGAATTCATATGCTTCAATAAATGTAATATGAAAAAATAATCCCTTTCTGAAGCATAAACCATCCAAAATATGTTACATTGTCCTATATTATTCTTTTAGAATGTACATGGTCCTTCAATGTCCGCAACTATGATTGAAAAAGTTGTTATCATTCACCACCACTTTTATACCTCCATGAGGTGATTCATTAAGACTCTTCAGCTCCTTTGAAATTTCATTTATCACCATGAGTGGGAGTTTCTCGTTTTTAGCTTGTAATACAAGATATATACGTATTTATGTATGAAGATCCACTTCAAAATGGAAAGCATCACAAAACTTTATGCCTGACAAAAACCATATTAACTAATCATGAAAAACTCGAAGTATGACAACCTACATGCAATTTCACCACTGTCCAGGATGTTGGGGTTTTACATTTTGTAAATTGAAGACTAATCAGAACTCTGCACCTTTAATTCCAACATTGAGGAGATGAAATGAAAAGGGACTTTCTTGCAGTGCTGAAGAAACTAAAATATCCCAAAAATATATGTATTGGTAAAGGCAAAACATAAACATTCACAATATTCCAATTACTAATAGCTATTTATGTATAGGAAAATGGTAATAGAAAGCACAAAAAGGTCCAGTAAGAGATGAAAGGCCCCAACTATTTACTGATGTAGGTTTTTACTTTTGAAAGGAAGAGGGACTTCCTTGCAGTAAAAAATAAACAAATTTATGCCAAAAATCTATGCATGAGGAGAAAAATGGATAGAAACATTCATAATATGCCAATTTAGTTGTAGGAAAACCTCTATTAGAGATAATTGAGTATCTATAATGAGGTAAAAGTCCCCATCATCCATTAGTAGGGTCAGGTTTTTTACCATGCCCCACTAATACAATTGCATGAAATTCAACTTGTATCAATGGCTGAAAACATCCACTTGTTCATTTGGTAGATGTAACCTCCCTATCTAGTAGGTAAGATGGAATTTCACAACACTCATTTACCTTGAAGTCTTGAGGATGAAAACTTCAGCAAGGAATGAGGAAAGAAAAAAGAACATATAACATGGTCAAGGAATAAAGACAACTGACCTTGACAAGATAAAGGGGCCACATATTCATTCTTGTCTATATTGACCAATCGTATCAAGGTGAAAAATGTGTACAACAGTAACATAATTCAAAGAACAAGAGTTCAAAGAAGATCCCTACAAAACATTTGTAGATTGGTGGTAGAAAAGAGTCAAGGTATGCATATGATGCAATGGTGCAGTTTTAGCAGGAAGAAATAAGAAAAGATATGAGGTTCCAAGAATTAGCAAGAGAAGAAAATATTTATTCTTCTTTCTTTGGTACCAAGGATTCTTCAATTATTTTTCATGAGAAGTCTACTAATGACATAGTACACATAGAATAAAATGGCAATCCTTTATCTGAAGAAAAAGGAAACTTGTGAATGAATGACATGTTTTTTGTTCAACCCATGGAAACAACATTGGTGTTTTCTATTGCTCTATCTCTCCATACAAATAATCAACCTTTTCTATTAATCTATATCCACGTAAAAATAATCATCCTTATCTAGTGCTCTATCTCTACATGAATATAATCAACCTTTTCTAGTGCTCTATCTCTGCATGAAAAATTTATATGAATCGAGTTAAAAAATGCTCAAACAAGAATAATAAATTCTCATAATGGCAGTCGAATTGGACTTGAATTCCAATGGTTATACCACTATATCCTCCATGGAAAGGGGACTTTATGTGAGTGGTTTTGGATGAATTAGATGAGAATTTTATATCAACGTAGCTTAGAATTTGGTACATATGAGCAAGTTGTAATTGCATTAATGAATGAGATTCAAATCCAATGGTCATTGCATTATGGCTTTGTACATTGTTGGGAGATGAGAGATGCTATCTTATTTTCCCCTTAAGTTTCAACCTTGATCAAGTCCTTTTCTTGCACACCAATAGGATAGGAACCATTCTATAGATGTATGATGATGTAAATAACACAAATATATACAACTATATACTCTAGAAATTATTTGTCTTCGATTTTTCTTTGTACGACCGAGTTGGGTCAAGACTACTTTTAACATTTAAAAGTTCATATAAATTACACTACATGCCTGAGAGGTTTGGTTTGCTCCATCTTCCAAAAAAAACATTCATGTTAGCATGACATAATTTATGTATCCACTAACTAACATTGCATTTGTAAAGAATCTCCTGTATTTTTTTTTAATCTTGTGTTGGCGAAACTCAATATTAACGGGGAAGCAAGAGGGTAGGATAAGGATGAGAAATAGTCAGAACAAGAGGAGTAATATGATGAGGGTCACCAAGATCCTCCTAGAGGTGATGAGCAGAATAGAGAATCTGAAAAGACATTGAGATACCCAATTCTTGTAGAGCAAAGAAAGGCACGCGTTGAAGCTGCCACAAGAAGAAAAAAGAATCAGAAGGTAGACAAGACAAAGGACATAACGGCAGTAGTCCTCACTTATGGGGACTTAGACCAAATTGGGGACATAATTCGTGACACAACAACAGAATCATGGAACAAGCTAGAGGATCGCTACGCCGCACTTCTAATAAGTGTCACGGAGTACATTGCAGAACTGAAGACATTGGCACAAACAGTGAGACAACCAATATAGGCATATGAGAATCTTGGAAAGGAAAGACTAGTAGAGCCTACACTTGTAGTGTGGATAACACTGATACATGTCAGAGCCCTGAAGTTTGACTTCGCCCAGGTATAGAAGTGGGCCAAAGAGTGGAGGTACATGAACATGAACATCATAGAAGTACCACTACATAGATCATAGAAGCTGCATCTAGAGATCATAGATGAGTTGACGCAGTGGGAAAAACTCACTTCACAGTGAAACATTCAAGTAGAGAGAGAACAATATTTGTTAAAGCAGAAGCTTAACCAAACGATCCAAGAAAGGGATCATGCAGTATAGAAACAATAGAAGTTAAAGGAGGTGGTTGAAGCAACATGCCACGAGGTTCCAGACATTGATGTCCAAAAAGAGGTACATGTGGAGTACAAGGTCACGAAGATCGACCTTGCAGTAAAAGCATGCAAGGATAAGATTGTGGACGTGATATTTACATATGAGATGAAGATCAATTTGCTACAGATGAAGCTACAACCATCCACACCAAAGGAAGTGCGAGAGCAGAGGGAGGTCGACCTAAAGGCTACAATGGTCGGCATCTCCTTAGCAGTGGCAGATTATGGGAAGTTATTGGATGAGAGATTACATGTTTGGACTTCGTTGTAGGAAGATCCAAATTTGAAGAAACTACAAGAGGATATTCAGTAGAAGCGGCAAAAATTGGAGGAGATTCAGGCAACTATGAGAACCTTACCAATATCACAGAAGCTCACAAAGGTCAATGAGGGAAATGCCCTCCAGAAGAAGATAGAGGAGTTGAGGAAGGAAGGGAAAACTCTGACAGAGAAAACTCAACCATGGCAGGATGAGGCTCTCCAACTGTCCCAAGAATTTTATGAGAAGCTTCAAGAGCTTCAGCAGAGAGAAAAGGAAATGATGAAGAAGGCTACAGAACCTACGATAGAAGCACTGCTGGAGGAAGTGCGTAGCGAAGAGAAGTAGGTCACAAACATTCTGCAGTAGTTCAACAATGCCTACAACAACATTGTAGAAAAGATCATAAGCAAATCGGCTGAGTGACTTTGGAAAAGTCACATGTGAGCATTGGGGACTTGTTGGGCGAAACCTAACTTAGCCTAAATTTGGCTAAAACTCTGCAGTTTGTGGAGCGAATCGTGTAGTGGAGCAGCAAATATCATTTTGAGGAATTAAATATATCGCGTGGTGTCATAAGGACTTTAGGGTGGGTCGAAGCCCCTCCTTTCTGTAAAAGCACGCGATTTTGTAAGGGATAAATGGTTTTGGGACCATAATGGCTTATTTCAAGAATTCCATGGTATTTGGACCATGGTATTTTGGTGATGTAACCCTTCAGTTTAATAGTATATATAGGGTAAAATAATAAGAAGAGAATCGATAAAGATGAAATAGATCAGTGTTATGGGTGAATTATTGTGATCTATAATTTGGTAGCAAGGGAGAGGCTCTGTAGCTGAGTGCGCAGAAGCCTGAGTCTACAACTAAGTGTGCAGACAGCCTGCAACTTAGTGCACAGGCCAAGAACTGGTTATTGTTCAAAGATTTATTATATTAAGAAACCGTTCTTGTGGACGCAGCCCTACACTGGGGTGAAACACGATAATTTGGTTTTCTATGTGTATATTTTCTTATTATCTGCTATAGAGTAGAAATTATTACATGTTGTTTATTATTAGTTGTGGAGTAGAAATTATTACAGTTTCCTTTTACTTCTGCACAATCATGGTTTATGGTTTTATATGGCATGTTTAAGTGATTAATCTAATGTGACAAAGTGATTTATAAATGCTATGAATAAGAAAAAATAATAATACCACATCTCCTAGTCCCTCAAGGCTGTAGAAACCTGGTTCTACATCTTCCCATAGTCACTTCCGATAAGACTGTGATTTTCTTGCAGGTCGTTTCCAAAAGGGTCAGTGATCAAGGGTTTTGTTGGCATGCAGTATAGATTGAACCTGGGTCATCCAAAAACAAGCTAACACTGTGAAAACACATATTGACTTGTGTTATTTCATAGCCGTCAGTACCCCTGTAAACATGTATTTACTTGTGTTATTTGATAGCCTACAGTACTTGTATGTAAACACATATTTACTTATGCTAATTGGTGAAAAATGTATTCATGAGGCATAGAGATTGAGACCTTAATTCACGGTCCACTTTTTCTATTAGAAAATTATATATTACAGAGCAATGGAACACATAAAATATTGCAGAAATATAAACACAAAAAACACATAAAACAAGAGAGACACAGATATACGTGGTCCACCTAGTTTGGGCTACGTCCACGGAGAAACAACAAGTCCTTATTTTTCTATTATCCAGCAAACTGAAGAAATACAACCTATAGTAAATCCACTATAATTCCCTCTTCTCTCTCAATCTCCTCTCTCTTCCTCTCTTAGTATACTGATACACATAGACACAATACCATTCCCTCATATATAGTGAGGGGTTTCTTTCTAGGGCAAAAAATCCTAAATTAAACATAACTTCTACCATCAGATCATCTGCCTAATGAATGGCCTAGATTGACTAGAAATTACTAGACTTTTACAAGGCAATTTTACATCTATTTTTAGCTTCGGAGGCGCTGCCCCCGAACCGCCGCTGGGGGACCGCTGGCCCCCGAACCCCCTAGCCAGAGGGGATCAGCCCCCCCGTGTGGAGGGGTGTACAGTCTTCCTGGGGTATACATCCAGCTGAAACCTTTGAATACAAAAGATAATCAGGCTCCACACCCAACAATCTCCCACTTGGAGACTGATTATAAGCAACTCCACCGCTGCTTCATTTGCTAGACAATGACTCCACTTTGGACCTGGCTCTTTCTCATCTTCTTCATCATACTTTGAAGACCAATTGAAACTGAGCAGATTCTCAGTTTCTCCCTAGTTACAACTTTTGTTAGCATATCTGCAGGATTCTGGCTAGTGTGGGTATCTTTTCCAGCCTTAACTGTCCATCTTCCAATGCTAATCGTATGAAATGGTACTTGAGCTATATGTGTTTAGTCTTGGAATGAAATGCAGAGTTCTTTGCAAGATGTATGGCACTCTGGCTGTCACTGTATAACCTGCCCAACTCCTACTTCTTACTTAAATTCATCCATAAACCTTTGTAACCAAATCATTTCTTTACTAGCCTCTGTAGCAGCAACATACTCTGCTTTTGTTGTTGAAAGTGCAACAACACTTTGGATTTTTGAAACCCAACTGACCGTTGTTCCACCTACAGTAAATACACATCCTGTAGTGCTCCTCCTATTATCCCTGTCACCTGCCATATCTGCATCAACATATCCTTCTAGAGAAATGTTTGAACCACCAAAGCATAATTTTTTATTTGTGGTACCTCTCAAATACTTGAGAATCCACTTCACAGCCATCCAATGTTCTTTTCCTGGATGGTTCATGTACCTGCTTACAACTTCCGCTGCATGTGCAATATCAGGTCTTGTGTAGACCATTGCATACATTAAGCTTCCAACTGCTGATGCATATGGAACTTTAGACATATGAGCCATTTCTTCCTGAGTCTTGGGACAT
>APFE030487244.1:0-19922 GCA_000404065.3 Pinus taeda | reverse complement strand
AAAATTCCTTCATCTTCCACCGCACTAAAATCTTTATACTGCTGCAGATTTTCATGATCGTCTTTATGCTGTTGAAATGGATTTTCATACAGGACTTCCATGATCTCTTCATCCATGAAATTATCATCCTCATAATATTTTTCAAGGCTCTCAATAAAACCATAAGCATGCTTGCAACAATCCTGAACTAAATTTAATGATGGATAAGATTCTTTATATCTCTCAATGAACATGGCATGAAAATCCTTTAGACAGTAAATGCAAGCAGTGGGAAAATTTTCATACCAAGATTGGGCTTCACCTTCCAGAGTGGTTAGGAATATCTTCATCAAGCAATCTTCAGGAATATCAACCTTCAACTTGCCAATGTGCATGTGAAATCTAACTAGATGTAAAGCAGCATCCTTCCTACCATCATCTTTAAACGTAGGAAAATTCCTTGACCAATCTACTTTTGGAATCTTATTTGGAAATGTTGGAATGTGATCTCGGCTCATGGGAGCGTATCTTCTTGCAATCCGCTCCATTTTAAAAAATCTCAAAGCTATTGATCTCTCTGCAGTGGAGTCACCATGAAGGATTGATTGCTAGATTTTTCAGTGAATGGAGTCACCAAGTGAATGATTTCAACCTTCTTATGTCTGATCGTTGTTCACCATCAACAATCAGCTCTGAACTTGAGATATGCACTGGGGCAAAACAATCTTCAAGCAAACCATTTTCTTCCCCAGTGGAGTCGCCACTATGTTAGCACCTAAATATGCCTTAGGCTGAAGGAAGGCAAAATTCAGTGTAACCACAAGCCACGCTCAGTCTCGTAGCTAGCCCTACCAGAACAGGAGAGGGCTCTCTCCGTGTCACGCTTAGTGAATAAATAAACGATATGGTCTAAGGTGACTTACAATGAATATTGATTTTAGGCTAGGTAAATAAATATAGAAACAAGAAGCAATTTTTTATAAATGACTGAGTTTCTAGGATATATGAGACCAACGAACAGTATGAGCAGAAAATTTAACACAAAGGCATAGATTACTTTGTGAGGCAAGACAGGGGGAAAGTCTAGCAATTAAATTTGAAATAATGCGGAATGGAAAGATTGTTTAGGAGGGTGAAAAGGGCATAAACACATGAATCCTTTTCAACAGAAGAAGAACACATAACATGAAACTTTCCCACAGGCAGAGGAATAAACATGAATTCTACCTTATCTTAATTAGAAAATTTCACTGGAAATGAATATGAATGAACTGTGAAACATAACGAAATACATATGAAACATAAAGAGAACACATTTTCTACACTCACACCACATGAATCTCATGAACCAGAGCCACTGCCTTTCATTAATTCTCTGTCAAAATATACAATGAAGAACCTCCCACAGTCTCCTAGAAATTACAACCAACCCTTTGCAAATGGTTTGCATACAATAAATAGGCTATGCCATGGGGAAATAGAACGACCAAGAGTTGGGGAGGTTTTAAAATCATTACAAAATGGAAATGGAAAGCCAACCATTAGTTACAGGTGCAGCGTTACAAAAATGACAAATGGCTTGGGTGACTGCTCGCCTTCCTTTGCCACTTGGATAGAAGCCAACCTTTAGTGAAAATATTATTTAAACTTTGCCTTAGCTACTGAAAAAAGTGTAGTGTAAATGAGCGGGCCCACTTGGAGAAATTCACGAATCAAAATGTCACGAAGCAGAAGTGATTTTGGCCTTTTGTCTATATGCGCTGTGCCCAAATCTATATGCGTCGCGCCACTTTGGAGGCGATTTTGAGGTACCTTCTGGAGTCCAAATTGTGCCCAAGTGTGCTTGTTGGAAAGCCTGGACTGTCTACTTTCCAACCCAAGTGGAATTTCTGCATTTGGTGCTCATTTTCCCCTCCAAAAATTCATTATCCCAGGACTGCTTCCTGTGTGTCAAAATAGGGGCAGAGAGGTCATTGTTTGAGTCTTTTTGACCTCCTGGGGACTCAAAACATGCCTAAACTTCTTTTCCATGCACCATCAGGCATGGTTTTTCATGATAAATCCAAAAATACAAGCCATTTGTGATTTGGAGCTCCCAATCCTAAGCGCCGCGCCAGTGGCGCGACGCACAGGGAGAAAAACCCTGTGTTGTGCCCAAAAATTTGTCATGTGACCAAAATTTCCCCAAATTGTTTGAAATTTGGGCTGGAGGTTCCCTATGAAGTGCTATGCTAGGCCATAGAGGCTTTAGCCAAGATTCGAAGCCAATCTTGCTCTTTTTGCCTCCTTTGCTTCTTTGTCGTTTTGCTCAATTTCGCCTTCAAACTCTTTATCCGAGCCTTTGGACTCATGTTTTGTGCCCTGTAGTGATAAACCATCCTCCTCAACATGGTTTTGTCCTTGTCAGCCTTCTCTAGTAGTCTCTCAAGGTGGATGTTGATACGCTCGAGCCAAGACTCTCGGTCATTGTTAATCTCTTGCTCTAAGGGAGTGAGCTCAATCCTCCTATGTTGGGTAGCTTGGCGATTCTCACGGATGTGTTGCAGCTCCATGATCTCATGCTGGTCCTGATAATCCACTTGGACCTCTCCAAATTGAGAGACAAGGCTTGGATCTTCGTTTGCTGGTCTTGGATGCTCCTCCTAAGTTCAACACTTTCCACATTTGTATCATCATCATGAATGAGGATGAAGTCAGCCTCTTTTTCACCTGATGGCCCCTCGTCATGCATGGGCTTCTTGCCCCTGTCCTGTACCTATATTTCCGATGTCGGAAGCGAGGACCCTTCCACCCCAGGTGGAGATAACACTCGCTTTGCTGCTGCAAACAAATGTCTACTGCCTCTCTGATAAGTGATGAATACTGGCATTGTAGTGGTCTCATGGTGCTCATACTGATGAGAAGGACCACCTATCTCAAGCTCAACCTCTGATAATACCTGTGAAGTGTTGAAGAGGTCACGGGAGATGAAGTCATCCCAAGTAATGCCCTGTAATCCTAGCTGATGATCGACCAAAATATTAATAAGAGCAAAGTGATAAACACTGCTAAGTTGCTGCTGAGGGGTTTTTTGCTGCATGAAGGTGTTCATCCTCTCTATGTTCCTGCAAATGAAATATGGGATGTTCATCATCCGTACCCTGGTAAAGTGCATGAGCAACCTGATGTGATAGGCCTATAGACGAGAGAACCTCCCCTCACAGCTGAAGTACTTCATGATAAACTTCATGAGTGGAGCATATTCATCTTTCAAATATCTGAATGGAAAAACTCTTTGGAGTTGCCTTAAGAAACTAGCCTTAATGTAAGGCTCATAGTGTTGCCGATCAACCTTCTGTTTCTTGTGCCACTGTTCTCCAACATTCGATATGCCGGTTGCTAATGAGACAGTTTCAGGTGTCAGTGTGAGGGTGACCCCGGCCAAGATAGAGAGATCTCCCTGTAGCTGAAGCACAAAAAGGCGGGTCAACTCATGATGAACTCGAACATTAGCTACCCTTTGACAAAACTCAAAACATGATAGATGCTGGAAACATGACATAGCAAGAGGGCAGGCCTGCAGTTCTGTGAGGGTGGTTGGCTCATCCCTAACATGTTTACCACTTTTGTGATGTCTCCGGGGGGCCTGTTCTTCCGAGGATGAATCACTTTGGGTTTCCATCTCATACTCCGATGAATGCTCGGAAGCCATGACTGCTGTATGTGTATTGTGCTTGGACTGCCCTTTGATGATGGTAGTGAAACTATGTGTTGATATGAACTCTGCACCAAGGGGAACAATGCAAAAAAGGGAGTGTTAGGAAGGGGAATAATATGATGGGATTAGGAGTTATGGGGGGAAATTTTGTTTAGGGATATGTAGGACGGTTTGGGGATTTGATAAGGTAGGGTTTTGGTGACAAATGAGTGGAGGGGATAGGGAATAGGTGTTTAGTAATGTTTTAGGGTAGGGAAAATAGGGAAAAATTGGATAGGGGGAAAGGGAAAAATGGAAAGAAGGGGAAAAATGAAAGGGAGGAGGAGCCTTGGCATCAACACCACAAGTTTGCAACCCTAGAGAAATGGCTTTGATGTTTTCAAGTGGTAGGGTTTAGGCGTTTTTTGTTGAAATTATAAATGGCCATAACCATCATTCTATCCACAAAATTTGATGAGCAAGCCAAGATATAGACCCTACCTGGCAATTGGAAGGAATTCCAAGCGATTTGTGGCAAATTTGGAACAATTTCGGGCCCTTGTAGGTGTGCGCCGCGTAGCAAACCCAGTTCGCCGCACTCTGTATATGCGTCGCGCCTATGGATTTCCACCACTGCGGGGTCGCGCTCTGTGCGCCGCGCTCTCTATGTGTGTCGTGCCCCTCTGTGTGTGCGCCGCGCTCTGGAAAACGAATCCAAACTCACCTAGAGCGCGTGCTTTGCACTCTCAATCACTTTGCTATGTTTCTCTATAACCTTGGTGTGCACAATGATTTTGTTACTTGTGGAAACTTGTATATAAAGGCATTTGGAGTCATGGCTTTAATTTTTTCTTCTTCAAAACCCACTTTGATAATGTTTTTATTTTGACACTTTTCACTGATTTAATTCAACACTGAATTTCACTTTTCCCTTTGAATTTTTAGCTAGAATGATGAAATTTTTGGCACTTTTTGCAGGGGTCACATAACATGGCATTTGGCAAGGAAACCATGATTGCGCCTGAAGAGATCAACTGGAGACCTTTTCGGAAAATTATCACAAATGACACACTGTTTGACTTTTCTTCAAAACATGGTTTTGAAGAACAGTCATAATCTGTCAACATGACGATGAAAATCTTTGAATCACAAATTTGTAAGGGTCTCCCTCTGGTCTGCATGGCTTTATTGGACATGGTTGAAGACCAAATTGACTAATCCCTAGACCTAATGACTGAAAATGACTCTCGTCCATTAAAAGATCGAACATTAACTGTCATGGACTTTAGTGACCATTGACAAAATACCTAAGCCAGCAGGTGTCAGACATGAGGGGAAATGACTAGCATGACCTTTTCTGTCAGATTATGGCATGCCCCTAGCGGAATGTAGCTGAGTGAATGGAGCGAGACACCAAAAAATGAGATGCAGAAAGAGTTTTGATCTCTGACGGAGGACTGACAAGACCGACTCTAACATGCCGAGTGGCCAGATCTCAGCCATTGGATGTGTGACAAGGGGTGCCACTGCATTGGGTTAGTGACAAGTGGCAATACTAGAGTGGCCAGTGGATGTGTGACAAGTGGCACGTTGAGTGGCCAGATCTCAAGAATTTTAATGAAGTGGCACAACCTCAACCAATGGTTGAATGCCAAGTGGTAGCAGCAGATTGGTATATTGGTATATCTCGACCAATGGCTGCGTGCCAAGTGGTGGCAGCAGATTGGGTATATCTCGGCCATTGGCATACTCTTGACATATCAGTTCACTGGCAACCTATGTGCGCCATGTGGAGTCTCTCAATGAATGAAATTTCTTTAACTAGACATATTTAGGCCGATAGGCCTTCCTATGCATCAACTTCTTCATCAACACTTTTACCCTGCTCCGTTCGATCAGGTGAGACACTTTCAACCGTTGATCTGAACCAGAAAATGAAACAAAAGAATGTCGATCGGAAAACTTTTGACATCTATACACAGATTTTTATGACATTTATGTCACTTTTCAGCTTTCCACTTCACACATGTTACACACTAATTTCCCAAAATTCAGCGAAATTTATGTAAGTGAACTTGGAGGATACTCGAATGAGAGAATTGATGCGAATGAGAGAATTGCCACTTCTTTCTAATGCATGTTTGTTCCTGTGCATGAATCTCTGAATCTAAATCTGAGCCAAGTGAGTGTGAGTTTGTTTTCTTCCCAGCATCAAAGGAAGGGCGGTCTACAACAACTAAATTGTAGCGACTCTCTCTCAATAATGGCTCTACTCTCTCCCATTAATTTCAGGTACATATGATCACTAATTCATTTGTGCTCTGCTTTTCAATTGCGATAATATATTTTTAATTCATTTAAGCCATTTTAATGCAGGTCCAGCTATCTCAAATCTCATGCAGGGTATTCAAGAGGATTGATGGACAACAACCTCCAATTGAAGAGTTTGTAAAGGATGATCAATGCACAGGGATTCAATTACATGTATGGGTACCCCAATTCCTTCATTTCAGAATATGGCATTTTCTTTATTTTTCTCTTGATTAATTCCTTTCAGCCCTGGAATGCTCAAAACCTAAATGTCAAAGCATCTATGTAATGAGTATTTTCTTTTAATTGAATGAATCTGAAATGTCAAATCAACCTTGTAATAAGTATTTTTTCGACGCTTTAGAGGTGCCATAAATGTGCATAGAGTGGTATCTGGACATGATTTTGAGGTATGTTAAAGTGCAATTTTTCTATGCTTGAGACAGTCTATGCTGCTTACATCGACCGCCTTATTCAATTCCATCCTCAATTCCGCCTTACCTTTGCAAACATCCACAGGCTGCTCATTTATTTGCTTGAAGTCATAATACACATGTGCAAATGGTCTTGGAAACAAATGCAAATTTGAGTCTCAACTTGAAATTTAAGCATGGATTTACGATTCTGGTTCATTTCATACACACAAATGTTGTAGATAATTAAATGGTAATCAAATTAATCTTATCCAACATAATTTATACTTGGAAACCATCCATTATATGAGATAACCATATGCTTCTATCATGTTACTTGAAACAGGAAAGTCATTCACATAGGGTATTCCAGAATAATATTACATGTGCAACAATGCATCCAATTACATCTCAGAAAATTCTACAGAACTTGGTGCCTAGACAAATCAAAGCATGCTGTAAAACTTAAATTTGTGCGTTTAGGCTATAAGTCTGTTTTAGAATCTTAGATTTTATAAACATCCAAACCATCCAGAGTTTCAGCGATATCAAAGGATTGAAAATACATTAAATTTAGCGACAACAAAACTCATAAATATTTGTTTCAGTGATATCGAAGGACTGAAAATACACTAAATTTAGTGACAGCAAAATTCATAAATTTTAAAACAGAGGTGTATAGAGATTGAACACGTCATCACTTTTAGATTTATTAGTGCTATTTAGGGTGTTTGGAATGTGAATTAGTTCTGGGCAATGCCATCCAGATTTGCATTCTAATGCACCAACAACGTATAATTATGCTAATAAAACCATCCAACCATTTAACATTGTTGAATTCTGTATATACAGAAGGTCTTCTAGCTTGGTGTCTTAGCTATGGAGAGATTGTTTTGCCTCTTCATATGCTTGGGTGTGACATGCATGAGACATGCATGACATGCAAGCTATTTATAACTTCTTTCTTATATTTAAGACTAGAAGGCATGAGAGAAGTAAGTTAATTTATGTGATTTATCTTTTGTAACTCGACAATTTAATCTTAGCCTTTGGTCTAGGCCTTTGTGAGACTTTAATACTGATTAGATGTTGCAGATAGGCAGGGCATATTTAGTTTCACTGTTTCAAATTTTTGAAAGTAAAACCAATGAATTATCAATATAATTTTACAATAATAAAAAACAATTAGAAGGCCTTTAGCCAGCTCAAATTGCTCATCCGTTAGGCTTGAACCAACATCTCTTCTAGAGAAATTCAACAATTCTAATTTAATAATCCTATTGGCCTCTCTTTGTACCTTTTGGGACAATTGCTAGTTATAAATAATTCTAAATAAATCAGAGTCTGTCATGTGGGATAAATGGTGTTTTGTTGTTTTCATTATCAACGGGTCCACCCACATTGATATGGCAGCGTCCACGGCTTGTAGAGCTACATTCCAAGTGTCTGCACAGATAGGGTTGCGTGGTACACACATTTCCCACGAGTCGGCGCGGTGATGGTTTTAAATATTGCCCGAGAGTTCAGTGCCAAAGTAGCTAAAACCAAAGCGGCACACCATGGTTGCTTGTTTCCACTCTAAAATGGATTGCAGTCATTGTGTCTGCTCAGGGAGGGATCTGGGGGGTGGCTTGCCATTGTTAACCTGAGGCTGTGGGTGGCTAAGATGCTCTGTCATTTTGATTAACCTGGGCCCTTGAGAGATCCATGATACACACACCAGGGATGTAATGGAAAGCACCCATCTTCTCTCAACCCAAAATTGTGGATGAACTGATACTTACCCTCAAAATTATATGATTGTTGAAGCCTGGTTTTAGAATCACAATCGAGGAAAAAACACAGCGCAATAATTGTTCACAAAATTATCGCAGTCTAGAATTAAGTATGAACTCGATTAAGTATGAACTCGACGTTTCTCATCACCCCTTACACTCTTGCGCGAAACAAAAAGTATCAATGGAATTCCAAATTAGATTCAATTCAAAAAAGTATCAATAAGTATAGATATAATTCATGTCTTACTTGTCAAAATACTTATTCTTTGCATAAGGTTCATAGGATGCTTATTCACCGCTCTAGCTTTGTAATGGTGATTGACCTTTGGGCGTTTTTCTCTGGCAACATACACTAGGTGAGGTAGAATGCCGCCCTCATCTTTATTGTTTTCCTAGATAACCTATATGTAAATATGGAAGGTATAGGCATTAATTTGATCATATATATATAATGGTTTATGGGTAAAAGATTCACTTCTTTTTTTTTCGTTTCGTAATGGGAAGATGTGATGAGTATAAATTTGGATAGAAAGAATTAATAAAGAAATTCTCACGAAAAAAAATAAATAAATAAAAAATCCCAATTTTTTAAATAGCAGAAATGCACCTTGACCCAAAATTAGCCAAAATTAGCCATTATACACTAGCCACTATAAACTAGACATTAAAATAATACAAAAAAAAACCAATACAACAGATGCAAATTATTTCTTCACTAAGCAATGGTTCCCTTTAAATGAGAAAATGGAAATGGAACCCCAAAAGTGTGGTTTTCCATTAGTTGTTTTATAATTGGAGGGTAATGGAACTCTAAATTTTTTACTATTTTGTTATTGAAGTAGATTATCCGAAAATTGAATAAAGGAAGGAACAACAAGATCGAACACCTTGGCATATGTAAAACATAATGCAATTTTTCTCCAAACCTGTACAAGATTTTGAAAGGGTGGAAAATTATATAATAGTATATGAGTTTGTTTTTTTAAGACATATACGTGCAATATTTTTAATCTACAAAATAATTGAAGGTTATATGGTATTACTTAAAGATTAAATTAACTTTTTAAAAATACTTTTATAACAAAATTATAAAATAATATATATTAGTTTGTTTTTGTAAGACATATATTAGCATGCCATGTTTTTAATTCCAAAATATTTGAAAGTGGTATATGGTTAGTTAAAGATTAAAATAGATTTTTAAAAATATTTATGTAACAAAATTTATTATAAATTTTTTATATATGTATTTTTAATAAAGAAAATTATGAAATAATATAATATTTTTTTATTATTACTATAATAACAAATTAAGGATAAATATAAATATAATATAAGTGTTTATCATATAAAATTTAAATAATATGGATATGAAATACAATATGTCAACCAAAATTATAATTTTGATATGACAATTTGGAAACTTTATTTTAATGTTTTAGAATTTCACTGCCATAAGGTACAATAGATTTGTGCCATGTTTATGTCCAAATTGAAAATTCCAAATCAAAGAACTATAGTGCTCCATGGATTCAAGAAATACTATTGACGAGAATAGTGAAATGATTTTGAATGAGCACTTCTGATTCGATCTTGTAATATTTGGGGATACTCACTTTCTTGTGTGTGTGTTCCAAGTCCTCATGAAACTTGGCATAGACCTTAAAAAAGAGGGGATGCATGGTCTCCCACATCTCAACTATATACTTGTTGGTTAGTGTCATGCTTTGGTAACTAATGACATGAGATTTCATGAGCTCATCAATACCTTCAAGAGTGTCAATGAGGCAATCCATCACTTGAAGAAAGTTTATTATGGTATTTTGACGGGTCTTGTCAACAAATTTCAATGTAGGATGGTTACTAAATAACACTTCAATGTAAACTACAAAGGATATTATCATCCACGGAAGTTATATCAAAGTGCTTTTTGAAGCATATTATATGGGGAAGCCTCATAGAAAAGGGTATGAACTTAATTGCCACCTTTTTGAGCTCCCACACTATGTATACTTTGAAGGAAAATTCTCCCTTGGATTAATGAGTGAAAAATAAAATACTACACACAAATCGAGAAGGTTGGAGATTCTTTGCAACTGAGACACATGTGAGGAGTCCAATCCTATTTTCAAGAATTGTGAAACGATAACATGAATGCAACTTAAAAAATGCACATTCATTAGTGCATCATCAATGATTGCATATTTGAAGATGAAGAAATGGAACAAACATAATTCCTTACATGCCCTTTGGAACAATTCTATAATTCCATATTGCAAATGGAGAATCCATGAAAATTCAAATTTCTCAAAAATTTCTTTCAACACAAATTTGATTCTATTTGAGAATGTCACACTTTATATAGAAACTGTTCCAACTGTACACTTTCAAATAAAAACTATATAAGAAATAATGAATCTACTATTATCATGAGAGGAAATTTCTTAGAATTCCTGCACTTTGGTGATTGACGACAATCAATTATAGAAGTTCTCAAGCTTCAACCACAAGCCTTCAATCATTGCAAACATGTTTTAGAGAATGCGACATAATAAAGACCCGCCTCCATGTTTTTTTGGAGACAACTAGTGTTTTAATATTAATATCAATAGTTTTTTTAAGCCCTTGGATGAGAGCTTCATAATTTGCAATGTTATTAGTACAATTAAACTCTAATCTGCATGCAATGAACATTTTTGGATCAAGTAACAAAAAACCAACACCAACACCAACACCTTCCTTTGATTTAGATCCATGAAAATACAAGGACCACACTTTATCATCATTATTTTTAACAATTTTAGCATCAATCAATTTTTTATCTGGTGTGATAAGCTTAGTACAAGACACAAGTTTAGATTGTTGTTTTAATTTAAAAAAAGGGAAACCTCAACAGTATAATTACCAAAAAACATATCAAAACTATCCATAGAAGAATCATTTATTAAGATTGGCTCATTAGGATCATTGAGTTCAATAATAATATGATGCATATACCATTATCTCTTCATCCTTATTTTATTTTGTTAACCTTTTGCTAAATGTGACTAATCAATAGCAAAATAATTTTTCCAACATTGCGACTAATCCCTGCTTGGAAATAAACCTTAAGCCTCAGGTATATCAACTACAACAATGTTAATTATCTGATGAATCCTATAAGTAGAAGAGAGTCTAATAAGCACACCATTTAATTCTCCCACAACCTTAACATTTGTATAATCGAGTTGGATAATTTTGACCTCAGATGGCTTAATGTCAACATTCAATTTCTCACAGATAGAAAGAGGCATAACACTGGAATAAGCTCCAGAGTCAACCATACAATTATGTACATTCCTATTATAAATTTTAAAAGTAAGTAATAATGAAGGAACATTAGCCTTCTTTTCTATGTGGGGGAAATATTTGAGGATAATTTTTAATAGAAACTGGACCTATCCCATTTTTTTTCAAAAAATGTCATTTCATTATTTTGAGCGACCTTCTTTACTTTACCAAAAATTTCAGCCAAAACTTTGGTGAGTTTTCTACTATATTATTGGAAATTTCAGCAACTCAGAAATTGAAACGTTGGATTTTAGTCTTTTGATATATTTAATAATATCATATTCCAAATCTGGGACAACAAGGTTTTTGGAAATTTCTACTTGTTTTTTCACATTTTTGCTTCTAAGAGAGGTAGAAGGATTGGAATCATCAACAATAGTCTTTCTGTGGGTGTTGTAAGGATACTAATTCATGAAAACATTTTCATAGTCTTCTTCAAACAGATCATGGGTTAGATGAACAAAGTGGACCATGATAGGAGGGGATTGAGCATCATCATCACCCACATCTGCTCCTTCCTCACTCTCATCTGGTTCATTTGTTTTCTCACTAGAAGATAAGTTAATCCCTAATATCAAGGCTTGAATAATATTCTCTAATCCTTTAGCATTTAATCCTTCAATGGTAGGAGTATGCTTAGGTGGAAAATTCTTCTTGGAAGGTCTAAAGTTTCCTCTATTAGATTTCCCTTATTTTGTGTTCATTTTAAGGTCAATAATTTAGTTTGATAAATTATTAAGGAACTTTTGGAGGCTCTCAAGATCTAGGGCTCCATTTTCTTTCTTAGCTGGAGGTGGTTTATAGGATGACTTAGATTTCTTTTGAGAGGAGGAAGGCTAATCACCTTTAGTGCGCCTTCCCAATTTAAAAGACCCCTACTTTCACTAAATATTGTAGGTATCCATTTTTTCATTAACATTTTTTATACCCATTTATATTTTTTTATTAACTTTGAGCTCCATTTTTTATATATGCCAATATAAAACCCCTTTAAACCCTAATATATGCTCAATATATTATGCCATTTTCCCCTCAATATATATCTCTGAATATGAGCACACATGGTATGGTATTTCCCCCCCCGTGAAGTCCCCATGGGTAGAGTCATCTTCTTATTTTCAAATGTTAGTTGAAGAAAAACAAGAAACAGACCTCATTTTTAGTTGTAATTGTTATATAAATGATTTTTTCATTAGTATGAATGGTTAGAAGTTTTGTATCGAAAACTACATATTGTTATCAGTTTGAGTATAATTTCATAATATCAAGATACTTTTAATGAATATATACCTATGTAGGTAACTAGTTATGTGGAAACATTTTTTTAGTTGTATGATTTCTCATTTATTTAGCATTATGTGAAAATCCTCCTCCTCATCTAATTAGATTCACTAATTGTTCATGGGTTAGATATGATAATGTACGTCTAGTTTCTAAATAATTCTCTGTTGGTTAAATATTATATATATATGCTTAAAATATTATTGATTTTTATGAACTTTTTCTATTTTCTTAATAACCTATTTTTTCTCTTATATCCACTGCCAAATTTTTCTTGTGACCTTGGGCAGGATATGTAGCAAGTATAAATTATATATATTGAATTTTAATATCCTTTAAGTAGTATGTTGAATTAGATTTTTCCCCATTTGGAGAGTTTTTGTTCATTCTTACTTCTTGTGGATAACTGGTCCCATGTATCAATCATGAACTATAATACCAAATGAGAGTAGGTCCAATTGGGACCTTTCATTGAGCAGTCATAGCCTAGATGATGGAGGTATTTCCCTTCATATCAATAATTTCATGCTAGAATGAGGACATCTAATAATGAATGGTAGGTAAATATTTAAATATAAATAAGACAATTCATTCATCTGGATCAAAATCGCCTCCACAAAAACCTTTAGAAACATTGTCTAGTGAAGCTTCTCATTCTATTCAAACTATACTAAACCCAATTTATCAGTACCTTGTTCTTTCTGAAGACTCTCAAGCTTCATATCTACACAGGAAAATTTTATAGGAAGAATCATATGATCCAATCCAATATTTACAACAATAATTACTATATTTTGGTATTATTAGGGAATCTATTCTAAATATTATTCCTCAATTGCAACATCTTGGGTTTTTAACCAGAGCACAAAGTAACAATATTTCTTAACCAATAATTCAATTTACCGTACATTTAAAAGGGAAAGGAACTCAAAAGTAAGAACCAATTGTTTCTCAATTCTCTATTAGAACTAATATTTCATTCAATTGGATAGACTATAGGAAATAAAATAACACAATAGAAACTAAATCCCTTTTAGGTGTTGGTATTCCTCCATCACCTTTGGGTAGTGTTTGTCAATTTAATTGTCTTAAATTGTTACATGAATTATCGACCGGAGTTGGTAAGCTTGTGAAGTGCAAGTGCACTATATATGCTAGAAGCCCTTTTATTAAATCATATTGTTAATGTGCATGATTGAGTTATTGAGATTTACTTCTAAGGATGCAATTTATTCCTATCTTACTCTTCAAAGAAAATGGATTTTAACACATTAAATCTTCCTGATCTTTTCTAATGAAATAAAATTTGCTCTTCACATTTGCTAAAATGAAACTTTAAATAAAACTCACACTATCTTATTAATAAAACTTTTAATTGATCTATTGCAACAAAAATTTAATCTCTAAAGCAAAATTGATCATCTAGCATTGTAGCAATCCTTTGAATAAAAAGCAAAATTGAAACTAACTTTTATTCAAAATGAAAAACCACACATCTATCATTATCAATCACTCCTTATTGAAAAGGTTCTAAAATTAAATTATAACAAAATCACTCATACTCTGAAATTGAATGCTTTGAAATGAAAACCATAAAGAAATCACACATACTTTAAAATGAAAAACTATAGAATGAAACTCTAAAGAAATCTATTAACTCTGAAATGAAACACTCGACAATCATAAAGAAATATATGAAAAGCAATTACATTACCATTAACATCATTATACATTAACTTGAAAAAGGAATGATTAATGAAATATTGCTTATCGCTCTTTGAATGAAATCAAGATTGCAATCCTATTCTAAATTGTATGAATAACTGTAACAAATGAAAAAGATATGTGAATGCAAAACCTTCACTATTTGTAGGGGCCCTCCACAAACAGGCGGTCATAAAACTTGAATGGAAGTGTCAGCTATGCATAACAGAGTAAAAACCGAGTTTCAAAATATCACTGTTGCATACATAAAATCAACCTTCTGTTCATGTTTGCTGCACGGTATTTAGAAAAGCCCGTGTCAATAATTGTTTGAGGCTTTATGCCTACCTTAGCTAACAAAATTCTAAACTAAGCTTATAACAACTACCAAGATATCATTTTTCACAATTTTCTATTTGACAAAGCAAATCGTGAAGCATAGGATTTTTGGACTCTCACTCGCCTATTCAATGACCACATTGATTTTATCCTTTTATCACGCAATCGAACAATCATTTTATGATCTGGTTCAGATGAATAGGACGAAATCATTAAGGGGATAAATCTCCACTTGTCCATATCTTTCTCCTCTTGGCTGGCACCTTCGATCCTGGTAAACCATGGAATTGGCTATAGAAACAAAGATTAGCTGCAGAATCATGCAAATTCAGTAGCCAATACAAATATTAACTCAATAATAAGGAACATTATGAAATATGAAAGATAAGATGATTAAATACCTTACCATGTCAAAAACCTTGTAGTTTGATGCCTATTGAGTTGATGATGATGGTCAAGGAAAGGAAAAATAAGTAAAGGAGAGTGTCAAAATCAAGTAATCATGAGGCTCATCATTCCTCAATATGGTCACTATTACAGATCTATCTGCCAATTGTAACAATGTAGGTGTATATTGAAGATTAGAATGTTTTAATTGATTCATAGTTTGTTTACTCATGATGTTTATAGCTGCTCCTAGATCAATCAATGTATTTGGGATCTCTACACCATTGATGTGTGTTTTCACAATGGGACTTCTTGAATCAAGATATTTCTGAATTGTTTTCTTACCCATCATGATATCTACAATTTTTCCAACTAGTTGGATTCTTTTGACTTATTTTCTTTTTCTTCCTGGTCTTTTTATGCTCAATTCCCTAATTGTCTTTGCGAAAATTGGTATTTCCTTAGTGGCTTGTAGTAAAGGAATTTTTATGCAAACATTCTTTAGTTCATCTAACATGTCATAATCATCCAATAAAATATGTTTTTCTACCCCTTCATCAATTTTTAATCTCTCAGGAAAAGATGGGTTTGAAATAGATATTGAAGGTTGTTCCATAATAGGAGTTGAGTTATTTGAATGTGTTTGACTAACTTGTTTTTGAGTTTTTTCTTTTTCATTAAGAGACTTATCTTCTTCAGAGATCTTTTCTTTTTCACTTTCCTAAATAACAACTGATGGGAAATTTTTCTCTAATATTCTACCAGATCTAAGTTGAACATTGTTTAGATCTAGTGGAGTTATCATGTAAGTTTGAAAATTTTGTCCTTCTATATTATAAACAAGTTGTGAGTTTTTATTGTTGTTGGGATTTGGAAGTGGTTGGGTAGGCAATTGGTTTGGTCTTTGAGGAAATGGAAATGAAAGTTGTGGATTCAAATTGTGAGGTTGAGTTTGTTGAGCAGGTCGATGATAATATTGTGGAGGAAAAGTAGGATATGATTGTTGAAATTGTGGAAATTGAGGATATTGAGGGTATTTTCCATAAGGATTTTTCCATGTGACCAAGGTTGTGGCCAAGATTGCCAAGGCAGTGGGGCAATCAATTACTTGTGATGATTGTGAAAATGGTTGAGTGTTAAAAACTTGAATTGTATTTGGCTGTGGATTCTGCCAAGGTATTTTAGCAATAAAACAAAGAGGATCTACTTGGTTTGGTACTCCTTCTTCTTGATATACATATTTAAGACATGGTATTGAGGGACATTATTTTATATCATGATTTTCTGCACATATAACACAAGTTTCTACACTCTTTAAATCCATAGGACATTCTCTCAAGGTATGTTTCTTTCTGCACTTAGGGCAAAAAATGGACAATGCAAAAATTTCAACTTTTTGCTTGTTTTGTATTTTAAGGGTGTTAATTTGTTCACTAAGACTCCCAAAAATATTTGTTTTAAAATTATCAAGCAAATTTTCTAATTCTTCTCCACTTACTGTCCCAACTACAGATGATCTGAAATGGAGCAGATTAGTAATTCCGTGCTAATTCCCCATTCAAAATAAAACCGAATATGCTTATCATTTTCTTATCAAGTGCTTAAGGATTCAATACTGTTGCTTAATTAGATGATTCCCATGAGAGTTTCTTATGTAAATGTTATAAAAAATTTAACATAAAAATATATGTTAAACATCAGAAAAATAATAGCAAAGAACATCAAAATACATCACACAACAAGCACATGATAAAGGAGTTTCCCCCTCCTAGGCTACATCTCCTTGGTCCAACTTCCAATGGCTTGGGCCTCTCTATTATGCTCAAATTACAACAAAAGTGTGCTTAAAATTCTCAAATGCCTCTAAAACCTGTCTCAATGAGTTCAGAATACTAAAAAATGGCCATCTAGCCTCTTTTTGTATCCAATTTGGATAAGAACTGAAGAAGTTATGACTTCTCCCAGTTCTTCCACTATTTGTTCCACAAAATGCTCTAAAACCAACCAAAAACCCCATTTCTGCTCCAAAATCTATTAATAGAGCGAGGAATTTTATGTTCGGTGGGTTATATTTTGTCGGCCTTATCGCAATCGCAATTGACAAGTGTTGTGGGCTCTTATCACAATAAAACGCTGCGATGCAGTGTTGTGAACCAAATGGGATAATTAACTGCAACATATAAAATTCCCGTGTCTGGAACCTCTTGCTCATCACAATCAGTGAAGTTCAACACGGAGGCACACTATGATAATATCAACGGTATTGCAGATCCTCCAAGATATTAAATCATGTCATATAAAATTCCCGAGTCTGACACTCTATCACAATCGACACTTTGTCAGTGGTACCAAATAATAACAATGGGGTTTCAATGTGATTTGTGGGGGCTGATTCTTAACCTGTGCCTCCTTTTTTTCCAGATATGCGATATGCAGAACTCAGTGGAAACCTACCACTTGGCACTTACTCATTCGTTGGGACCCTTGCCATGTTATCCAATCCTGCCACATAAACAAGTCAAACTTCAACTTTGACTTGATCTATCTTCTATATACGAACTCGGATTTGAGTGGCGTTCACACTGTTGGATTCAAAATGACGAGCTCTTCAATCTAAAGCTAAGTTTGATAAGATTCTGACACTTTGATTTTTGAGCATAATTCTGAGCACCTGATCAGCATATTTATTAATCCTTGATAAAAGAGATCTCTTGGATTTTTCCCAGTTCTTGCTTTGCCTCTTGAAATGTGTATGCATAACTCACAAATTTCTCCTAGTGACAACTGAGAAATGTCTCCCTTACCCATTAGATTGAGAAGATCAATCCACTCATTTCTAATGGATTTCAATAAGAGAGCTTTCAAAGTTTCCTCATCTAGATTATTAATTTTTCCGTTTTAACATTATAAGCAAATCTTTCAACGAAGTCTTCAAGATTTTCATCTTCTTTCTGTACCATTTTAAAGACTTCATCCTTAAAATTATGGGGCATACAATAGTCCTTATATTTATCTAAGAATGTAGTTTTCATTTGTTCCCATGTTCTTATGGAGTTTATTCCTAAACTCATAAACCATTTTAATGCTGCATCTTTAAGGGTTACAGGGAATAATTTCAAGTTTTGAGCATCATGCAGATAATCATATGATCTATACAAGACTTCAAATTCAAAGAGAAATGTTTCAGGATCTTCTCTCCTTAGTCCATGAAAGTTTGGAAGGATAGAGGGTAAGATATTTTTCATTGTCATAGTTGTATCTTCATCGAGGATAGGAAATCCAAAGGGTAGAGGATTTATATTTTCTCCTCTTCCTCTTCCTCCACCTCTTCCACCTCCTCTATTTCCTCCTCTTCCTCCTCTTCCTCCTCCAATCCTAGGTTGTTCACCATTCGAATTAAGTACTTCTCCTTCTCCTTCTCCATCCATTGTAGATTCTTTAGAACTAATATAGGGTTCTGGTTCCAAGATTCGGTTTTAAACTTCCTCTAGTTCCTCTGGTTCTTCTATCAATGGTTTGTTAAAATAGGCTTCTTCTTCCTCTTCTTTAGTAGGAGCTTCCAACTCTTGAGCTAGAAGTTTTTCTCCAGTTGAAGATAGGAAAATTACTCTTGTTGTTGTGGATATGGGATCTTTGTCTTCTATTATGGCTTTTGTTGATGAAGTTGGTGAATCTCTAGGTTGGATTTCATATCTTAATACCTCAGGGAGTTTGTGTTTGCCTACTATGGAAGGAATTCGAGTTTGTGTGGGTGGTGTGGCACTACGAGGTCATAGTGGGGCGAGTGATGTTGTGATTAAAATCTTTCCTTTACCTACAAATCTACCCCTAGAGTCTCTTTCCCTATGCATATCATGTTTTTATTTTTGTTGTTTGTTTGTTTGTTTTTTTTTTTTTTAATTTATCAAAATGAAAAAGACTAAGACTTCTATTTACACTTCCCCGACAACGACTCCAATATGTTTGTCAATTTAATTGTCTTAAATTGTTACCTGAATTATGGACTGGAGTTGGTAAGCTTGTGAAGTGCAAGTGCACTATATATGCTAGAAGTCCTTTTATTAAATCAGATTGTTAATGTCCATGATTGAGTTATTGAGATTTACTTTTAAGGATGTAATTTATTCATATCTTATTCTTCAAAGAAAATGGATTTTAGCACATTAAAATCTTCCTGCTCTTTTCTAATGAAATAAAAAATGCTCTTCACATTTGCTAAAATGAAACTTTAAAGCAAACTAACACTATCTTATTAATAAAACTTTTAACTGATCTATTGCAACACAAATTTAATCTCTAAAGAAGAATTGATCATCTAACATTCTAGCGATCCTTTGCATAAAAACCAACATTGCAATTAACTTTTATTCAAAATGAAAAACCACACATCTATCATTACCAACTTGCAAAGTTGAAACTACTTGAAAGTTGAAATTGCAACCTACTATGGTGCCAAACCAGCAGATTAACTAGTCTGATGGCTCAGGGGGAGCTACACATGCACATCAGTCCATTAATGATGTCTCAGAAGATCAATTGTTACACAAAAATATCGTCACCTTGATTATTTGCAGTCGGTATGGGTCTATCACCACCTATACCAGCCTCCTAAGCAAGTCTCAGACCTCAGCTCTTCAAAACAAGCTTTGGAAATGAGAGAAATACATCAAAAAAGCAATGTAACTCTGGTTCCGCACTTTCTCTCACTTTTGCCTACGGGCCCGC
>APFE030487243.1:98726-111830 GCA_000404065.3 Pinus taeda | reverse complement strand
TTAATTTAATTTATTTTGTTTATGGTAGGAGTGATTTTCTTTTTTTTTATAAAACAAGTGATATATTCTATAATTTTTATTGAAATTGCTTTCAACAATATTATTTAATTGGTATATCAAATTGTTTTTGGTAGGTAAGACCCATGGGGGATTTGAACCAGTGACCTATCACATGGAGTGCCTTAACAATGCACCCATTCACCATCAATCCAAAGCCTGGTATATCAAAATTATAAGTAATTGTATTTTATTTAATATTATTAATGGTAATATTTATTGTATATTTTTTAAATATGATATTATTTTTAATTTAATTATTATTTATGAAAAATTTCCCAAAAATAACATACTAATTTAGTTTATATTTTATTTGATTTAAATGTTTATGAGTGTATATTTTGTAGAGCTTCTAATCACCTTCATATAAGTTCTTTCATACTAGCAATCTCAACACCTATCATTAGGGACTCTTTACTTGAGTTCCTAATGATGGCTGACGAGATTGTTGGGTAGCGGAGGCCCCGCGTAACAGTTTTGGGGCTTAAAGTCTGTAATTTTGGGTAATAGTATGGTAAAGGCTCCATGAGGTGCACGGAGCGCGAGTTGTAATGAGTCAAGTCAAAGGGTTGTCTGCCCAAAAATAATGTAAGAAAATAGAAAGTGAGTCGGCTTGCCCATGGTCAGCGGGACATGGGAATATATAAATAGAGCAAGGCTCTAAGGTTAGAAGTTAGTTTTGTTTTGGATCTTAATGTTATGGGTTTATGAAGGCAATATTCTCTCTGCCTATGTAAGTCTGAGTCAAGGGTGTTGGTAGATAGATAGAGGCTCTGGGGCTGTGTGCACAAAGGCCTGGTAGAGTCCGCATCAATGTGCATGGACCCGTGCAACTGAGTGCGTAGGGTGGATCTGGTGGTACTGAGAAGGAGATAAATAAAGATAAGAATTTCTAAATCATTGTGTGCTTTATCGTGAATCTATCTGTTGCTATGTTTTGGATTTATGCGTATTTATGATTGCGCGCATTGGTTGTTAGTGGTAAATGTTTGCTTAGAGACCTTAAGAAGTAGATTAGATCTATAATAAACTCATTAATAATAAAAATCATCGGTGTGGATCTATGTGGAAGTCTGACAAAGTGTAGAGTGGCGCGAGGCCGCAAATCAGTTTTCAACCCCTCCAAACCACATTAAGACATCCCAAGGGTGCAGAAACCTGGTTCCAACACCCTCCCCTGCTACCTCGAGTGAGACCTCAGTCTGCGCTCCATGGACTATTGCCGAAAGGAGCTAGTAGCGCAAGATTTGTTTAGCTCATAATTCTTCCTAACCTGGGTCACGCCCCAACAAGCCAACAAATGGTTCTGTTTTCGAGAGTGGGATCTTCCTAAGGGATGTTTGATGTTGGAATGCTGGAACCCTATGAAAAAGAGATTGAAGATTGGTTGGATAAGAAGCTTCAGAATTCGTGGTACAGTGAAACAAAAATCCATAGATATCTTAGGAAAGGTGGCTAGGCAATACATATACACCGAAATCCACGAGATCTTCTTCATGTCCTTCTTGACAGAGCTGTATGAGTGGATCACGAGGCTAGCTAACAATGAGGGAAGGTGCAGATTGGATCAACGCATCATGTAGACTCTAGAGTTAGTGTGCAAGCTAGAAGTATCTAAAGATAGAATTGCATGGGTAGTAGATCATTAGTTGGATCGAATAATAGGAGGGTTTATCACTAAATTCGTAATAGACACAACTGTGAGTTATAATGAAGCAGAAAGGCACTTCCTCTAAGGATCGCGGGGCAAGTACATCAAATCGTTGAATGCTTGGATTAAAATGTAGTTATGTGAAAAGCGGGTTATGCGCATCCATTGATATTTGGGGTAACGTGGAGCGGAAGAGGCTACGAGGGACCGAAGCATTAGAGTACAGTCCCCTGATTTAAATTTCGTGAGAAAGCGAGTAGGAGATCACAGGGTTCTCTCTGAGAAGTGTAGTCTGATTGATAAAGTAGCACATTTCGCTGATACTGCCGTTATCCATGCCACCACCTGCTTAACCTACATCAAACTCATCTTCACGTACCCCACCTCCATCACAAACGATGGTTGGAATGGAGAGTGGGATCAAGTTACTTGTATTTAGAGGCGTAGGAAATGAGGAACCAAATCATTTCTGGTTCGTAGTAAAGGCAGTGGGAAGCTCAAGGTGTTATCGATGATAACATCAAAAAGGCTAGTTTGGTGAGCGGATTGCAGGATCGTGCATTGACGTGGTATATAAAGCACTATAGTGATCATCTGAATGCAGGAATAACAAAGATCCACTACGCGTTGAACAAAGAATTCAGTCAGCCAAAATCAGAGACGCAGTTGATCATCGAGTTCAAAGAGATCGTGCTGCTACCTGGTGAAACCCCGTGGGATCTAGATCAGATATTGAAGGGTACAATTCGCGAGGCTAACATGACGTTGATAGATGCGCAACATCGTGCATGGTTTGTGGCGTATTTGACGCCACATCTGAGGATGACGTTGTCATAGCAAAAGATCTCAACCCAAGCTGAAGCTTTAGAGATAACAATGAGGTTGCATGAAACTCTAATACAAGATCCAAGGCTGGGAGTTCAGCAAGTCCATGCGCAACTACAAAACCTATGCTTAGAGATGCAAAGTTTGAAACAACATAAGACGCCCCGGTTAGAGGCACACGAAAACATGTGGTGCATAAAATGTAAGGGCCAGGGCAATGATAAGGATCATTGTCCGATTTTCATGAACTATTTGGCAGGGGGGATGAACGCCATTGCGACCAGAGCCACAAGTGGGGCCAAGCACAGCGCCCACACTCTGGTGCACGATCTGTCGGGTGGGAGGAAATTACACCATGGATAACTTTCATCTATTGAAAAAACTTATCCAACCCCTCTAGCAACTATTTTGCAATTTATGTAGATCGATGGGACATGACGAACGAAATTGCTGACGTTATGAGTTGTTGATGGATCAAACATCTGCTTACAGGATGTAGATTGAGGCACGAGGTCAGGATCCAGCTACAGCAATAATGCATGGTGGATTCCAGGAATGTGGACGGGGACGAGGGGGAATGGGACTTGGACGAGGGCATGAACAATTAATCTGCTATAACTGTGGAGGAATTGAGCACTACGCGTGTGATTGCACAAACAAAACCAGAACATGTTTTCTTTATTATTACCAATTTGATCATGAAGTGGTAGATTGGCCCACACTAATTGCACACGTGTGAAAAAGGGGTGCTTCAGGCCGCTCCCACTCAGAACATGTAAATGATGAAGGTTGAACTATGCGAAGAGGACCCTAACGTAAACATGGTGCTTAGAAGTGGCGCAACTGTAGGTGTTCAGGTGATTTTGCAGCAGTTATCTATATTTTGGGCACACTTATTCATGATCCATTTTTCCATTTCCTTAAAGATTAAATCTATCATAACTACCTTCCTCTTGTCTCGAGCAAGAACTACTGCAAAATATCATCTTTGCAGGTGGGTCGACTTGTCTATTCCAAAGGAATTCGGTGGTTGAGGGTTGCTAGAACATGGAACGTTTGGATATACAATTTTGAGTAAATCTTTCTAGAGGGCTATGAATGGACAACGGGTTTGACAGGACATCATTCAAGCAAAATATATGAGAAATTTTGATATTGAGAATTTCTACAGAGATAATATTCCCATCAGAATAAAAGGATCACTGATATTGAGGAGCTCTATTAAAATACTCCACTTGTGGCGCATGGATATGATTTGGGATCTTGGTAATGATAGGAAAATATTGATTGGGATAGACAACATAAAAGGTATGAGTTGTGATCACTTATCATTTTACCAAACTTGTTATTTTAATTGATTCTTATTTACTTCTCATTATATTATTATATTGTTATTTTTTAAGTGTTTTTCAATGTCCAACATAAAGAAATGTTTGGAAAAGATTAAACTTATGATAATTTAAAATGTGAATATGAATTTGAATTTTTTTTAGTAACAATGAAAATTAAAACCAACCCTTAAACAGAGGTTTAAAATCAAATTAATTAATGCCAACCCATCATATTGCAAAATGAGTTGGTCTTACTAGTGACAATGGTGAGTAGTTTCTATAAGACTAAGAAAAATGACAAGAGGATCTAGAGAATCAAATTCAAACCTTGAGAGCTAGAAAGGTTTAAAAACTCACTAGGTAGAGGTAACAGTGAAATCTCTATAAGGTTTCATGTTTTTTAATCTAACTAGGTGCATATAGTTATCAACAAAGATGACTTTTACACTCAATTTCATTATTCTTGAGGACTCTATCCATGAAGGATTTCATGCGCCAATAAAGCTTGAGGGTCTTGTTGAAACTTCATATCCCATCATGCAATTGTTTGGGTCATATGCTAAACCATATTCTCCATGTTCTCATCTGAAAAATAAAATAACTCTAGTGCTTAACCCCCTCCTTCAATACTAGGCATTATTTTATTATATATATTATTACTATATTTATATTATATATTTATATATATAATAAAACTAGGCTCAATGAAATGAAAAAAACATGAAAAATGCAAAAAGAAAAATAAATAGGTAGTAAGAAACAATGCCAAAAAAAAAGACAACTTAATGCACATGCACGTGCTCATGTAGATAAATAACATTAACAACATAACATGACAATGTAATACAATTCATGAAGTTTTCTCTGAAAGCCATACCATTTATTACTATACCTACCTCTTGATGGGTTTGACCTCTTATCTACGTTGTGTTTAAGTATGTTTTAAAGGTTTTTCAACATGGTTATTTTATTATTATATGTTATTTAAGACCATGAGCTAGATATGCCATGGTGGCTTGAAAGTAGGATTATTTTTTTATTGTTAAAATTTTTGTTTCACATATTCACATATATATGTATAATATTTTTTTTCTATGTTAATAATTTGAGACATATAATGATTTATAATAATCATGTTTATTATGGATTGATGTCTATCTATAATTACCCTCAATTGAAATATAATTTTATAAACACATAAAGTATTTTAATTTAATTTATTTTATTTATGGTAGGAGTGATTTCTTTTTTTTTATAAAACAAGTGATATATTCTATAAGTTTTATTGAAATTGCTTTCAACAATATTATTTAATTGGTATATCAAATTTTTTTTGGTAGGTAAGACCCATGGGGGAATTGTACCAGTGACCTATCACATGGAGTGCCTTAACAATGCACCCATTCACCATCAATCCAAAGCCCGATATATCAAAATTCTAAGTAATTGTATTTTATTTAATATTATTAATGGTAATATTTATTGTATATTTTTTAAATATGAATATTATTTTTAAATTTAATTATTATTTATGAGAAATTTCCTAAAAATAATATACTAGTTTAGTTTATATTTTATTTGATTTAAATGTTTATGAGTGTATATTTTGCAGAGCTTGTAATCGCCTTCATATAAGTTTTTTCATACTAGCAGTCTCATCACCTATCATTAGGGACTCTTTACTTGAGTTCCTAATGATGGCTAACGAGATTGTTGGTTAGCGGAGGCCCCGCGTAACAGTTTTGGGGCTTAAAGTCTGTAATTTTGGGTAATAGTATGGCAAAGGCTCCACGAAGTGCACGGAGCACGATTTGTAATGAGTCAAGTCAAAGGGTTGTCCGCCCAAAAATAATGTAAGAAAATAGAAAGTGAGTCGGCTTACCCATGGTCCGCGGGACATGGGAATGTATAAATAGAGCAAGGCTCTAAGGTTAGAAGTCTGTTTTGTTTTGGATCTTATTGTTATGGGTTTATGAAGGTAATATTCTCTCTGCCTCTATAAGTCTGAGTGAAGGGTGTTGGTAGATAGATAGAGGCTCTGCAACTATGTGCGCAGAGGCTTGGTAGAGTCTGCAGCAATGTGCGTGGACCCCTACAACTGAGTGCATAGGGTGGATCTGGTGGTACTAAGAAGGAGATAAATAAAGATAAGAATTTCTAAATCATTGTGTGCTTTATCGCGAATCTATCTGTTGCTATGTTTTGGATTTATGCGTATTTATGATTGTGTGCATTGGTTGTTACTGGTAAATGTTTTCTTAGAGACCTTAAGAAGTAGATTAGATCTATAATAAAATCATTAATAATAAAACGCATCAGTGTGGATCTATACGGAAGTCTGACAAAAGTGTAGAGTGGCGCGAGGCCGCAAATCAGTTTGTGACCACTCCAAACCACATCAAGACATCCCAAGGGTGCGGAAACCTGGTTCCAGCACCCTCCTTTGCTACCTCGGGTAAGACCTCAGTCCGCGCTCCGTGGACTGTTGCCGAAAGGAGCTAGTAGCGCAGGATTTGTTTGGCTCATAATTCTTCCAAACCTGGGTTAGGCCCCAACAAGCCAACAAATGGTTCTATTTCTGATACTGGGATCTGCCTAGGGGATGTCTGATGTTGGAACGTTGGAACCCTATGAAAAAAGAGATTGAAGATTGGTTAGATCAGAAGCTTCAGAGTTCCTGGTATAGGGAAACAGAAATCCATAGATATCTTAGGAAAGGCAACTGGATTGATACATATACACCGAAATCCACGAGATCTTCTTCATGTCCTTCTTGACACAGTTGTATGAGTGGATCACGAGGCTAGTTGACAGTCACGGAAGGTGCAGATTGGATCAATGAATCGTGTAGACTCCAGAGTTAGTGTGCAAGCTAGAAGTATCTAAAGACAAAATCACATGGGTAGTAGATCATTAATTGGATTGAATAATAGGAGGGTTTATCACTAAATTCGCAATAGACACAACTATGAGTTATAACGAAGTAGAAAGGCACTTCCTCTAAGGATCGCGGGATAAGTACATCAAATCGTTGAATACTTGGATTAAAATGTTGTTATATGAAAAGCGGGTTATGCGCATCCATTGATGTTCGGGTTAATGTGGAGCGGAAGAGGCTACCGAGGGATCGAAGGATTAGAGTACAATCCCCTGATTTCACTTTCGTGAGAAAGTGAGGAGGAGCTCACAGGGTTCTCTCTGAGAAGTGTAGTCCGATTGATAAAGCATCACATTCACCTGATGTCGCTTCTATCCATGCCATCACCTACTTCACCTACATCAAACTCATCTTCACCTACCCCACCTCCGTCACCACCGAGGGTTGGAATGGCGAGTGCGATCAAGTTACCTATATTTAGAGGCGTAGGAAATGAGGAACCAAATCAGTTCTGGTTCGTAGTAAAGGTAGTGTGGGAAGCCCAAGGTGTTATGGATGATAACATCAAAAAGGCTAGTTTGGTGAGCGGATTGCATGATCGTCCTTTGACGTGGTATATAAAGCACTATACTGATCATCTGAATGCAGGAATAACAAAGATCTAGGATGCGTTGAACAAAGAATTTAGTCGGCCAAAATCAGAGACACAGTCGATCATCGAGTTCAAAGAGATCGTGATGCTACATGGTGAAACCCCATGGGATCTAGATCAGATATTGAAGGGTACAATTCACGAGGCTAACATGACGTTGATAGATGTGCAACATCGTGCATGGTTTGTGGCGTATTTGATGCCAAATCTGAGGATGAGGTTGTCATAGCAAAACATCTCAACCCAAGCTGAAGCTTTAGAGATAACAATGAGGTTGCATGAAACTTTAATACAAGATCCAAGGTTGGGAGTTCACCAAGTCCATGTGCAACTACAAAACCTATGCTTAGAGATGCAAAGTTTGAAACAAGATAAGATGCCCCAGTTAGAGGTGCGCGAAGACATGTGGTGCATAAAATGTAAGGGTTAGGGCAATGATAAGGATCATTGTCCGATTTTCATGAACTATTTGGTAGGGGGGATGAACGCCATTGCGACCAGAGCCACAAGTAGGGCCAAGCGCAACACCCACACTCTGGTGCCCGATTTGTCAGGTGGGAGGAAATCACACCATGGATAACTGACATCTATTACAAAAACTTATCCAACCCCTCTAGCAACTATTTTGCAATTTTTGTAGATCGATGGGCCATAACGAATGAAATTTCCAACGTTATGAGTTGTTGATGGATTGAACATCTGCTTACAGGATGCAGATTGAGGCGTGAGGTCTGGATCCAGCTCTAGCAATAGCACGTGGTGGATTCCAGGAATGCGGACGGGGATGAGGGGGAATAGAACCTGGACGAGGGCATGAACAATTAATTTGCTATAACTGTGGAGGACTTGGGCACTACGCGTGTGATTGCACAAACACAACCAGAACATGTTTTCTTTATTATTACCAATTTGATCATGAAGTGGTAGATTGGCCCACACTAATTGCACAGATGTGTGAAAAAGGGGTGCTTCAGGCCGCTCCCACTCAGAACTTCTAAATGATGGAGGTTGAACTATGCGAAGAGGACCCTAACGTAAACATGGTGCTCAGAAGTGGCGCAACTATAACAGAAGATAAGGGGAAGCAACCTGAGGGGGATACATGGGTCAACAAGGCCCCTACAAAGCAACCTGAGTTTGATTTGGAATGCGCGAAGGAAATATTTATGGAAGCCAAGAAGAGCTTCACGGAAGCTTCTACTTTAGGTAGAAGGGATCAAATTAGTCTAGAAATGGATCCCTCTATGCTAACTAGCTTTTTAGAAACATGCATGAAGCTGCTATGGGACCATAAGCAATTAAGGGATTACAAGAGTTGATAACTAGGTGTGCAGGGTCACGTGAACCGCACATGGTCCGGAAACTAGGCAAGCATGCTTTGCACACCAGGCGGGAAATGCGGTTGACTACCCAAATTGGTGACTATGAGATGGATCAAGTCGTTCTAGATTTGGGGTCAGATGCGAATGTGTTACCCAAACAGACCTGGGAGCGCATGGGCAGGCCTGCACTACAATGGTCTCCCATTCAATTGTGGATGGCGAACCAATAGAAGATCTTGCCTATGGGGAGACTGCAAGGAGTCACAGTAGACATTGAAGGTGCAAGCACACAAATAGATTTTGAGATAATAGAAATTGTGGATGACAGTAACCCGTATCCTACATTGTTAGGGATAGATTGGGCCACAGATATGAATGGAGTCATCAACCTAAAGAAACAAAAAATGATATTCGAGAAAAATTCCCTCCACGTAGTGGCTCCACTAGACCCAGCTGAAGGGGAGTGCTACATTGAGCCTGTGTGTGATGAGGAAAATGATGATGAACTGGACTGTATCTACTAGATCATAGCACAAGATCAAGATCGGGTGAATCTGACAGTGGATAGGAGAGTCTCATGGGAACGTGATAGTTCCTGCACATCAGACTCAGATGAAGAGATTGAGCGATGGTAGAACTGATTGCATGAGGTAACAACGCTAAATTGTAATACAATGGTTAGATCACTACATCATGTAACGATAGAAGCAATAGAGTTGCCAACATATGCAGATGCAACAAAAGAAGAGGAACCTATAGACCATTGTGAAATGGCAAGTTTGGAACCAAAGTAGCCAGGTGCGCTAACGGGGCATGGTTTTTGCTTGGCAAAGGTGTGTTCTCAGCCATGAAAATTTATAATATCTTAGCTGTCTTGGAGTAATCAAGATTTTGGTACATTTCAATCAGAACTTCATGTGAAAAAGGAACAACTCCTTCAATAATTGGGGCTTGCATCATCTGTATAATGGATTGAGCATCAATTTTGAATAAAATATGTCCTGTTGGGGTTGTCACTTCTCTTTGTTGTGGATTGTAACATGAATGCCACTTCTTGATATATTTTGGGCAACTATATGTCTTAGGGAAGATATAGAAAGGTGGGTAGGTTTCCTAAAGGCCTATGTCATCCATTTCCTCCATGAATTTGTCCTCTCACCAACAATCTATATTAAAGAGATCAGATTCTAAGAGGGCTTAATGGGTCTTGTAATCCCTGTCGGCCAGTAATGAATGATCTAAATCTAGTGGTGGGTGTACCATTAGGTTGGATACTTCTAGTTCTTTCTTCTTTGGTGCCATTGTTGTTTTGCTTCCTCTGTAGGTTTCCTCTGAAATTTTTCCTATGCTAAATCTGTAACAGAAAGTGATAAAATATGTGGGATTTTAGTGAGGGAGAAAGAATATGGATTTAAATAGAAATGGGATTCAAGAGTGGGAAATGATGATCACTGAAAGAAAATGAGTAGTCCTTTACTATATTACTGTTCTTTGGCTTCATTTTTCATTCTTGGTAATGACTGAATGGAGTGGAAAAATCCCTGCAAGTGCACAATAACAGTTAAAATTTGAAATCGACGTAAACTGGTGGTTTTATGATTTGTAATCGTGTCGTTTGATTGGCCTGATTTGGCGCGGGTCTATTGGCTAAATTCCCAACCCATTTATTACCCAACGATGGGAATGGAAGTGATTGGGTGGATGAGACAACTTGGCGTTGTGAGGTGGCGGGTGTCCAATGGTCGAATAGATGAGTGGTTTGGTTGATACCGAATACAACTTTTCAAGGGGCTTGTGGAGTGGTAGGTGGTATGAGAGGGGGGGGGTGTGAACTCATGAGGGTGTGACATGTATGGGGGAAGAAACCATTGAATTCGAACCCCCCCCCCGTGATTAACTTTCAAAGGGTGGGGGGCGATGGAAAGGGACGTGGGTCATTAGATTGGGTGGAGTGAGAGGAGATGGGGTGAAAGGTGGTAGGTTGATTAACAATGATGTGATAGGTGAGTACGGTAGTGGGGTCAGGAGATAAATGGGGGCGAACCATAGAGAAAGAGGGAAAAATGAGTAAGGTTTTTAGGGGGGAATGATTATTAATAAGATACAAAACCCCTTTCACTATAAATTTTCTTATTCCATAGCCTAGCAATTTTTTTTGTTCTTTTCCATTTGCAGGGTGCACTTAGACTTGTAGACCCTTTCATCCTTTTTTTTCTTTTTTTTTGTATCTCTTTTTCTTTAAAAACCTCACCTACTCTATCACTTATTCCTCCCCTTTGGTCCAGATTAAACAGTTGGACCAAATTCAATTTCTACCTAGCTACTGATTTGCCAAGGTTAAACTATTTAGCAAATATTTATATTCGAACCTATGAACATAATTTAAAATTTGTTCAATCATGCTTAAACTATATGATTTGAACAACATTTGGGGTTCTCTTTTATTTTCTCTTTTTTCTTATTCTTTTTATATGCCCTCTTTTCATTTCTTTTCTCTTTTTTTCTCTTTTTTTCAATTAATTGAAAATTGACATCTTATGAACAATTTGATACCTACAAACTGTGAAATGATTAATCACCTTGAGATCCTATAAATTATAGGACCCTAACAGTGGCTCAGTTGGGGATGGCACTTCTTAGCGTGAAGTGTCAAGAGCACATGACCAAACACCTTGAGTTCTTCAAATCTGCTTTGTCTTCAATCTAATTTCTCTCTTTTGTTGACACCTAATCTTCATGATTGGGAATTTTATGTAAATAAAATAATTTGGGAAGGTGAATAGTCATCGGGAGATGAACTAAACAATCACTCCCTATTGTATATAATAATGGGTTACCTATGGAATAAGATATGAATTAGTTTTCTGCCAAACTAGAGTTACTCCTGGCCTGACATGGTATCAGAGCTAGCTCCCTGTTTACCCTTTATGTCTTTGTAACTCCTGATATGCTCCATTGCTCTCTATAGTTATGTCTGCCACACCTGTGTTGCTGCCCTGACATATTCTATTT
This sequence comes from Pinus taeda, assembly GCA_000404065.3. Classification (NCBI taxonomy): domain Eukaryota; kingdom Viridiplantae; phylum Streptophyta; class Pinopsida; order Pinales; family Pinaceae; genus Pinus; species Pinus taeda. The sequence goes on along the minus strand of APFE030487243.1, from coordinate 100,102 downwards.
ATAATTTTTTTGCATACGCTCAGACTCCAAAACCGTTTCATATTCTCTGACCCTTGACACCTCTGTCCATAACGCGTTGCCTTCCCAGCACTAACTTTGCTGCAAACTCACTATTGAAATGTTGAATGATGGTATCTCAGTGAAATGGTGGCGCTGCTTTGATGCTTTCAAATTAGAGAAGGCGCTAAATTCTATGGAATTGCTTTTGGCATTTGCTGTTGAAATTTTCCATTGTTGAAACTGCTTGTGATTCAAGGTCAGCATGATTTTGCATATTATCAACATCAGTTTCTGAAGTTTTGTTGGAAGTGTTATCTTCCGCAAAAATAACCTCATAAGCATTGCCAATTCCAATATGCAAACATCTTGTTCTAGAATTATTTTTACATTGTATAAAAACATTCTCACAAGCTGATGAAACCGATCTGAATGCAAACAAGTTCAATGGATTACCTTGACTATCAGCACAGGGTGTACTCATTTTCCATTGGTTTAGAGCTTGTAAGCATAGCTTCCTAAGAGCCATTGAATTTTTCACATCGTTGAAAGTTCTCGTTATGGTATCTGGTAACGCTGTCCAAGTTATGGAACCATACGCGCTGTCCAAGTTATGATATCTAACGCTAGTTGAAGGTGATTTCTAATGGTAACGCTGGTTGAATGCGATGTCTAATGGTATGAACTGTTCATAACGTTTGGAATGCGATGTCTAATGGTATGCCCTGTGTATAACGTTTGCTAATAATCCAGTGGTTTTAACGTTGTCCAGTTTTCCTGTGTTAACACTGTATATGGTATTGAAATGTGCAGGTTGAATGGTATTGAACTGCAGTTTTTATTGAGTCATATACACCAATTTTGTATTGAACTGCCTTTAAATCCATTGAATGGTGGTATGAATCGTCTAGCATATATATATTGAATGGTTTCCTTTTGAATCCATTGTTGTTGACTTTATATGTGAGTGGAGCACTTGTTAAAAAGAAAAAAAAAGGGGGAAATGATTATATGAGGATATTTTATAAATCTTGGAGACATTTGAAGAAAACATAGTGCATAAAGACTTTGAAATGTTTTTGCCCTTTTGAGTACAATCTCACTGTATATCAGCAGAAGTATTTTTTCTATCAGCATAAGTTTTTTTTTACAGAATGCATTCAATCATCTCTATGGTAGGAATAGTTCTCACTGGCAAGGAGAACTATCCTGATTGGTCCTGGATGATACAACACACCCTCATCTTCAATGAGTTGTGGAGAGGAGTGTGTGTCGGAGAAGGAGACAGTGACCCAGTACAACCTACCTCAGACAAAGAGCTCGTCATTTGGGAAAACAAGAATAACAAAGCTTATGCATTAATCGCAGCATCTGTAAAT
>APFE030487243.1:68357-96475 GCA_000404065.3 Pinus taeda | reverse complement strand
TATGATGAAGTAAATAAAAAGTTTGTTGTATCTAGAGATGTAATTTTTCTTGAATCATCCAAATCTGGCAATGTTGTTAAGCGGCAACTTGATCGCTTTGATAGATTCGCAAAAACGAAATCATTTCAAGAATTTGATAATCAGATTCCACATCTTGAAGGGGGGATTACTATCCTAGATCAACATGTGGTATCTTCTTCTGAAGAATACTCTCCCCCGACTGAAACTCCAACAACGGGTGATGCTTTAAGTGATGTAATTGATACAATTGGGAGACTCAATCTTGATTCACCCCCAACTCAATCAACAGAGTAGCCCGGACCATCTCAGAAAGGTCTCTCAAAGTGGCTGACAAAGACACTTGAAAGTGTTCATCCTGATGAAATTGGAAAAACAGGAACCAGAAATTCAAACCGACAAAATGGAGGTGATGTAGATGACTCTAATTCACCTGTTGATATGGATGTTTCTTATGATTTGTGAATTGAATTTGTCTACAGATTTTGAACCAACTTCCTTTAAAGAAGCTCCTTCTCATGATGAATGGAAAGAAGCAATGCAAAAGGAATATTATGCCCTCATAAGGAACGAAACTTGGAAGCTGGTTGATCCTCCATTTGGAACCAAACCAATTGGCTGCAAATGGGTCTACAAGAACAAGTACAAAGCTGATGGCTCACTTGACAAGCACAAAGCTAGGCTTGCGGCAAAAGGTTTTGCACAGAAGGAAGGGGTCGATTATGAGGAAAATGTTGCCCCCACAACAAAATGGGCCACCATCGAGACACTCTTTGCACTAGAAGCTCAAAACAGTTGGAAAATCCATCAAATGGATGTAAAAACTTCCTTCTTGAATGGAGATCTAAAAGAGAATTTTTTTATGTCCCAGCCTAAAGGATTTGCTATGAAAGGACATGAACATAAAGTATGAAAACTTGTGAAGTCCTTGTATGGCCTCAAACAAGCACCATGAGCTTGCTATGAAAAACTAACTGAGCATCTTCTGAAACTCACCTTCAATCATTTTGATCTTGATGATGCAACTTTATTTGTCAAGAAAGTTGGAAAAAGAGTTGTATATCTTGTGGTATATGTAGATGATCTTTTAATAATAGGGAACAATGAAATCTATATTGCATCCATAAAGAAAGAATTGGGGAAAAGTTTTGAAATGATTGATTTGGGCTATTTTCATTACTATCTTGGCATTGAAGTAACCCAACATCCAAAGTCCATATTTCTTTCTCAAAAGAAATACATTAGATATTTTTTGAACAGGTTTGGCATGATAGAGTGCAATCCTTTTACTACTCCAATGGAACAAAACTTAAAGCTCACATCTATTGAAGGAAAGGAACTTGAGGATGCAACAAAATATAGACAGCTTGTAGGAAGTCTCATCTACCTCACTACTACCAGACCAGACATTTCATTTGCTGTTGGAATCCTCTCCAGTTTTATGCAAAAGCCTTGTGAGGGACATTGGTCTACTACAAAAAGTGTTCTAAGGTACTTGAAGGGAACTCAAGACCTTGGAATCAAGTATACACAGGTGGACGACTTCAGCTTGATTGAATACTCTGATTCAGACTTTGATGGAGACAAAGAAACTAGGGTATCTACTTCAAGATATGCTATGAGTCTTGGATCAGGAGCTGTCTCCTGGAGATCACACAAACAATCAGTTCCAACAGATTCCACAACAAAAGCACAATACGTGGCAGCAGCTGAAGCAACAAAAGAAATTGTGTGGCTCAGGAAAATTCTTATAGATTTGTACTAAAACAAGTACAATCAACTCCACTTATGATTGACAACACCTCTGCAATAAAGTTGGCGAAGAACCAAAAATTCCATGATCGAACGAAGCATATCAATACAAAATATCATCTGATCCGGCATCATGTTGAGGCCAAAACAATCCATCTCCGTCATTGTTCCACAAATGAGAAAATTGCAGACATCTTCACCAAAGCACTTGGAAGGGAAAAGCTTGAACAATTCAGAATCATGCTTGGAATCACTAACATCCCTTCAGATTAAGGATGGGAATGTTGACACCTAATCTTCATGATTGTGAATTTGATGTAAATAAAATAAATTGGGAAGGTGAACAGTCATCGGGAGATGAACGGATCAATCACTCCCTATTGTATATAATAATATGTTACCTATGGAATAAGATATGAATCAGTTTTCTGCCAAACTGGAGTTACTCCTGGCCTAACATCTTTTTTTTTAATGAATTAACCAACTAAACCTGAAAAATTGTGATATTTACAATGGAGTGAGAAAATATCTGTGCTTATGAAAAATAATGTTTCAGAATCTTTCCATTGACAAGACCTCCTCATAATTCTATTCCATCCAATTATTTGAGGCAAAAAGAATTATTCCCTCTGAAAGCTGAAATGATATACAAACCCTTCCAAATATTCTCAAATTTGTCATGTTTTCCTTTGTCTTCTCTTCTTGAGTCCCACTTTAACACTTTGTCCCCCATTTTGAAATCATCAACCTTGGTTCTTTTTCAAAAATTTTCTTTATATTTTCTTGGACAACTTGAGTTCTATTGTATACTTCTTCTCTGGATTGCTGCAATTTAATAGTCTGATATATCCTCCTTTTTATATCATTAGGCTCACTTTGTATCTCCTAGATGATCTTCATAACTGGTGCTCCCATGGAAGAAGTAAATATTGCATCTATACCATAAACCAACTGAAATGGGGACATGCCAAATGATTTCTTTGTAGTCAATCTGTCAGCCCATAATGCATAGATCAATTTGTTGTGCCATGACTTCTTATTGTCCTCCAATATATTCTTAATAATGTTTACCAAAATTTTATTGGAAGATTTAGCTAACCCATTACCTTGAGGGTAATAAGTTGTTGAATGTCCCAAAGAGATATGACATTTCTGACAAAAATCTGCCATATTTGTTGACTTGAAAGTTGTAGCATTACCAATGATTAGTTTCCTAGGACATCCAAATATAGAAAGGATATTAGTTTCAAGAAACTTTATTATGACAGAATCAATAGCAACTCTTGAAGGAGTGGCTTCTATCCATTTGGTGAAGTAACTTATGGTAGTTAGGATCCATTTATGCTAGGCAGAGAATGAAGGATGAATTTTGCCAATGAAATCCAATCTCCACTATTGGAAAGGGATTTCAAAAGAGATGGGTTTCAAGGGTAGAGGTAGTAATTTTATCTTTACTTCAAAAAGTTGGCACTTGTGGCAAGAAATTACCATCTTATGGAAGTCTGGGAGTAATGTAGGCCAATAATAACTATCTCTAAGGATTTTATTAGTAGTTGCCTTCCAATAAAGATGGCCACCACAGTCCCCTTTGTGGAATTCCTGCATAACTTTGTCAGCATCATACTTTAACAAACATCTGAGTAAAACATCTCCAACATCTTTCCAATACAATATACCATCAACAATACAAAATTTGACAGCTTTTAATTTGGGAAATCTAGCTTTGGTTTTGTATAATCCAAGAGGAGGATTTAAATTGAAAAGAACATATAAGAGGTCTGCATACCAGGGAGAATTTAAATATGCCTCATCTATTGGTGGAGTCACCAGTTCCTCAAGTTCATCCAAAGAAAACACCATGTTGATGTCTGAAGCATTGAAATTTGATTCGGCCATCAATTTGGCTAATCCTTGTCCTTTGATCAACTTGGTGGGCTTGATTTCTATATCATATTCCAATATCATAGCTATTCGTTTGCCTCTCTTCCCATCTAGTCTATTTTGTGTAAGAATATCTTTGACCACTACATTGGAAACATAAGCAATGATATGAGAATGTAAAACATAAACCCTAAAGTCTTTGATTTCTTTAACTAAAGAAAATGCTTGTTTTTCCATGATATTGTACTTCAAAGAAGCATCTCTCAGAGCTTTTCTAAAGAATTCTATTGGTTGTTCATGTCCATCATTGTTTTCTTCAATAACACAACAACAATAGTATGTTCAAATGCAAAAGAAAATATTATGAAATCCTTAGTGAAATCTGGGCTAATTAAAACTAGAGCTTGTGTTAATGCATGTTTGACTAGGTCAAAAGATTTCTTGGGTTCCACATTCCATTTGATTTTGATGTTCTTTTTTAGCATGTTTGTTATATTCATGACTAATTCAACTAGATTTGGTATGAATCTTCTTAAAAAAATTATTTTTCCAATAAAATATTGAAGTTATTTCATGTTTCTTGGATGACTGATTTTAAGGATGCCTTCAATCCTACTGGGGTCAATCCTGATTCCATATTCAGATATGATATGGCCTAAAAGGTTTCTTTCTTCAAGACCAAACAATGATTTCTTAGGATTGAGTGAAACACCAAACTTTCTACACTTTTCAAATACTTTTCTTAGATGTGTTAAGTGTTCTTCATTGGTTTTTGAAAAAATGGTGATGTCATCAAGATAAATCACAATGAAATACCCAATCTCTTCTGAAAAACAATGTCCATTGCTCTCTGAAAAGTAGCATCTACATTCATTAATCCAAAAGGAATTTTAACATACATGAAAGTTCCCCAAGGGCTAGTGAAAGCAGTTTTATCTTGATCATCATGATGTACTAAAACTTGATTGTATGTTGAGAAACCATCTAACAAGGAAATCCTACTAGAAAATACTACCCTTTGCAATATGTGATCCATTTTCGGTAAGGGATAGTTGTCCTTAAGAGAAATCTTGTTTAAATTTCTAAAGTCAATGCATAGCCTTATTTCGCCACTTTTCTTTCTGGTAGGCACAATGTTGGATACCCATTTAGAATATATAATTTGGAATATGATCTTAGCTTCATACATCTTTTTGGTTTCTTTTTCTACCAGAGGCATTAGAACAGGGTTTATCTTGCATAATTTTTGTTTGAGAGGCTTCTAATCTTCTTTGATTGGAACCTTGTGTTTTATAATGCTAGTATCATAGGATTTTAAATCTTCATAACTCAATGCAAATACATTTATGAATTCTTTGAATAGAGCTATATATTTTCTTTTGGTCATGAGAGGTAGTGATTTTGACAGTTTTATGATTTTGGGGTTCTGTTCACTAGCTATGTTGCATTCCTCTATGTTTGATCGTGTTGGTTCCATTTTTGGTTTTCTAGCAACATCATTAAAATCAAATAGTTCCTCTAAAGGAGCAAGTCCTCTAGGAAGAACATTATATTTAAGCTACAATACTTTGAATTCTTCTTTTTCTAGATTTTGGGGTTTTGTTCACTACCTATGTTGCATTCCTCTATGTTTGTTCATGTTGGTTCCATTTTTGGTTTTCTAGTAACATCATTAAAGTATAATAGTTCCTCCAAAGGAGAAAATCCTTTAGGCAGAACATTATCTTTGAGTTCCAATACTTTGAATTCTTCTTTTTCTGGATCTTTTTGTATTTTAATTTTTTGTGAAATTTTATTTATAGGAAATTTCTCCTCATAAATAATAGTTTAATTTAACTCAGTAGGAATTTGATCCAAATCACTATGTACAACAGTGTGACTGTCTATTTCACTTTCTAAATCTATGTTGCAGTATTCAAATTCATCTTTTGATTACAAAAGGCTTTCAATTTGTTTTTCATTTCCAAAAACTTGCCAGTATCTCATGTTATCAAACACTAATGGACAATATTTTACTTCAACTCTGTATTGTTTGTTCGGATGAGGTAATTTGTAGGTGCTAGCTGAAAAAGCTAGTCCATTAGCCAAAGCATTCTGGAGCTTAGGGATAACAGCAAGATCATACTCTTCAAATGTTTTGAGGAAATCAATTATAGCATTTTGATATTCTCTCAATCTAGGGTGTTTAGTAGAGTATTGTCCTTTAATTTTTGTAATGATAAGCTCAGAGTCTCCCTAGAAAAAAATCCTTTTAGCACCTATATTTTTAAGCAACTTCAAGCCTAAAAATAATGCCTCATATTTTTCTATATTGTTTGTACACAGAAAATACAGTTTGTAAGAGTAACCTTGATCTTGATTAGTTGTTGGATTATATAACCATTTTCCTACCCATGATCCTCCTTTACCACATGAGCCATCAAAAGTCATATTCCAAAGAGGTTATGTTTTAGGGTTTCGCTGCATAATTGGAACTTGAGTATCATGTTTTCATTGAATTCATTTTCTACTTATTTTACCTATGTATCTATGTCTCCATCATTGTCATTATACAAAATAAAGGAATCAAGACCAGTGTGAACTGAGTAGAGAGGATAATTGTCTGGTCTTTCTTAACTGCTCACCATGTACTTCATTAACATTTCTCTATATAGTCTCCTTGATTGACCAAATACTGGTATTGTGGCATATGTCATATCCATTTTAAGTGTTCGCTGCAATTTAGCCTCCCAAGACCTTGATAATAATATACCATACTTAGGAGGAATATATGCTATTACAATATCTATCACTAAACTTTTGGCTGGTATCTCGGCTAGTGTGACACAAAGGTCCTTAATTAGACCTAGACATCTAACCTTGTTGGAATCAAAAGAATAGATATCTTTGTATGGTCTAGTTACTTCCTGTCCAAGCTTTTCCATAACAATCTTTGGCATGAGATTATGTGATGCACCTAAATCGAACATGGCATTGTGAAGGATCTTATCATGAATATTAAGACTTACATAAAATGGAGGAACACCCCTTTCTTGAGGCTTCTCGTTCACTTCTGGTCCAAACAAGAGTTCAAGTTAGTCATTCTTTAAATTCATTGTAACTATGTTCTCTCCTACATTGAGTGCTTTCAAGGCTTGAGACCTATATATATTCTTGTTTATCAATTCAGTAAGGGGGATAAAGATCTTGAGTTTTGCAATTTCATTCTCAATACTGAAGAGTGCTTGACTTTTTAGCAAGTTTGAGAAATTCGTTTTGTCAGCTATGGTCTTTGTTACAAGTTCAACTTGTTTACTTGTAGTAGGTATTTTAGTTTCAATAAATTTTGTTGAGACATCAATTGTTTTATTGATAACATTTTCTATATTTCTCTTTTCTGAGTTGTTGTCATTTCTCTTTGAGCTTTCAGTTGTTTTCTTAGGATCAGATTCTAATGTTTTCTTAGATGAATTATTTAGATCTTTTCTTTTTGAGCTATCATTGTTTTTCTTGCTCCTGAGATTATATTTTTTGTGGACTTCTAGTATATCATTTTCAAAACCATGTTTATAATTGCCAGATTTTTTCCAGTTCTATTTGAGTTAACAAAATCAATTCCTATTCTTCTTGTGTAAAGAAAAATAGAATAATCTTCATTAGTTCCCATTAAATTTATTTTATTCTCCTACATTTCTTCAACCACACTTGTATCATCAATATAACTTTCTTGAAATGGTGGCATAATTTGTTTATCTGGGCCTCTTTGATCTCTTTGTTTGATTTGTGGATTGTTTCTCCTAGGGTTGGGATTTCGATTCTGCTGGGCAGCTGTATTTTCCCTAGGAATAGTCTTATCATTTATATTGATTCTCTCCACCATCCTTTCCATAGTCCTTAATAAGGAATCAATTTTGGCCTTTGTAGTATAAGTTGAAGTTTGTTCCTTAAAAGTCACTTGTCTTTCAGTTCTCATCTTAACTCTTTTAGCGTGTAAATTGGCCTCTACACTCACAACATGTCTTTGTATTTGTTCTACTGTTGGATAGTTTCTTTCCCTAAGCTGGTAGGAAATATTTACATCAAAACCATCTGGGAACTTTATCAAGGCCAAATCCTGGGGTGGTTTGAGTTTTATAGGTGGTGCATTATAGGTATTGTTGAATCTAGCACAATAATCCTGTACACTTTCACCTACCTCCCTTTTAATATTTTCATATTATGATAGAATTTGTAAAGGGTTATTCTTGACTTCCCATATATTGAGAAAAGTTTGGTGAAATGTAGGGAGATCAATTATAATATTTGCAAGCAGAGATTTGAGCCACTTTCTGACTTCTCCTCCTAAACTTTGAGCGAACATTCTGAGCTTAATGCTTTAATCATCTACCTTTTGTAGGTCAAAAAAGTCATTCATTTTTTCCACCTGTTGATGGGATGTTAAAGGACCTATCCCATCAAACAATACAATTTTGGATTGATAGTCTTGTGGCTTATTGGCCAATGGTGCAGGTAGAACCAAAGGAGCATATCTGGCAGCCATGATTGATGGTGGTGGTGGAAGACCACTTGAAGGAAGTTGAACAGTGGATGAAGTAGGTTGAACAGTGAGTGAAGTAGGTTGAACAGTGGATGAAGTTGGACTAGTGCTAGGTGAGAATGAGAGTATGGGAATCTGAGCAACCTTATGTTGAAGGATGAAAGAATCGGTGGGATTATGGAGGAAATAGGACTTGGTGACTGAATATATGCACTTAATTCTACTGACTGTCGAAGGTAAGCATCATCGATTTCAGAGGTGAGGTCTGTCACTAGATCTTGCAGCGTATCAAAATGTTGTAAGAGTTGAAGATCTTATTCAGTCTATGAGGAAAGTTCTCTTACTCAGCTCTTAGGTAAGATTGATGGATCAAAGATGATATGGTCTTTCCAACTCTCCAATTTAGTCTTGAATAAGCCTTGTTCAAAGTGTAATCGAACTGGATATCTTGGAAGCTGGCAAAGTCTTCAGGGGGTGAGTTGGCTCTGTGAAGAAATCTACTTCTTGTCTAACTCTCAGTTCTAGGAGTTTTCCTTAGGATCTTCTGAGGATTATCTACTATGGTAGTAGGATTGGGATCTAGTAGAGATTATTTTAGGAGCCAGTGTTCAGATCTAACACACAGACAAATAGAATATTAAAAAACAAAATATAAACCAATCTTAGGAGTTATAATATCATAAAAGCTATTTAATAGGGTACTTTGGATTCAAATGAAAGGATAAACATTCATTGTGTCCCCAGTATGGTTGCCACTATGTTATCATTCTGTAATTTTGAAGATTGGTGAGACAAAATTCACAAAAGATACATCAAACCACATATGAATCTAGGACCTAGCCTTCCTAGACTCAGATAGGGCTCTCTCTATGTCATTATGATTTAACATTGATTTTATTGCTATAATGTTTTAGGCTAGATATTGAGAGTAAAAATATTGCTTGTTTGTTTGTCCATTTGGTTGGAGAAAGATCAATTTTTAATATTTTCCATTGGGCTATGGAGTCACATGCTCGGTGATGGAATCAATCTTACAGAGTGTTTGTAGGGAAAACTAACTATTCCTACTAGATCTTTAAAGCAGTGATAAATGGAATCACAGAAAAATGATATCATTTAGGATTAAAAATCATTCAAGTATTTTTTAATCATACTTCAGTGGAAAACATATAAATTGTAAACACAAATAGCAGTAAAGTGCTCCAATATCATATCTTAAACTATAATTTCTGCTTCACAATAAGAATGGAAGATGGATGGATGGATAAATAGAAATACATTAAACATAGAAATAAAAACATCACCTGATCAAAATAGATCAAGTATCCTGTAAATTGTCTTTTTTATTGATGTTGTAGCTCAAAATTACAATGCTCCAAATAGATAAATAATTCTAATGACTAGGGTACAACCCCTAATACTCCCAATGCATGGAGTATTTAAACAAAAACTATAATAATTTTCCTTGTACACTTGGTAATCTATTATTTATTACAATGAAGGAAAAATTGACTAATGTAGCCAAGAGGTGGCCACGCTGAGAAAAATGGGACAAGTGTCCCTCTTTTCTGGGATGTTGTTGGCTGAAGTATTAAATTCACTGGAGTGGTTCTGTTGACGTGGTTGGTGTTGACTCAAGCATGTATGGTCATTCTAGTCATCCTTGTGTAGTTCTTCCTAGTAGTCACATAAATCACTCCATGCTTCCCCTTCTGGGATCTTGATGTTGGTTAATCTTTGATAAACCTCATCAAGATTATTGTATTTGGAAAACAAGGGCTTGACCAAAAGCACATGCTTCATCTCATGTTCAATGTAAATTTGATTGTTGATCCCTTCTAGTAAAGCCTTTCTTATTATGATGCCTTTGATGTTGGAAAGATTTGCAACATCTGTGGCTATGCCCTGTAATTTCTTGACATAATCCCCTCTGTCCATTTGTTTGTCATTTATAACAAACAAAGAGGGACGGTATTTTTGTTGTAGAGGTTGCATTCTGTTGAAAAACCTATTCACTATCGGCTCTAGAACTTCACATTTTTCTTGAAGCTACAAATTTAAACTCTTCTTTGTCAACACCTTTTTGACTTGTAGTATGGTCTCTGTCCTATCTGCTACTCCCACTTCTTCCAACTCATATTTCTTTCTTGCATTCAGAAACTTGATAATTTTGTTTGTTGTTGCTGGCTTATTTCCCAACTCTATGGTGGTGGCTGAAATGGCTTCTTTGGCTATCTCTACTAACTCTTTCTATTAAAAGATAATTTGGATGCGAGGATAAATTTCATTCATATGGTCTATCACTTTGTGCCAAATGATCTCCTTAACCCTCCCTAGAGTATTTCCAATGGATGATTCCTTTTATGACTTCTGAAGCTTCTCTATCAGTGCCTTTCCTCTCTACATCTTTACCAAGCTATTTTTTCAGCTCTTTTAATTTGATCTTGTAGCACAACAACTTGGCATTCCGACCTCTTAATTTCTTCATTCTGCAGATTCATTCCTTCCATAGATCTTGCCAATTGTTCTGCACTGCTTCTTGCTCCTGTGGCTGCACCTGTTGGAGTAGTTATGGGTAGGGTTGTTAAAGGAAGGGTCTCCACTATTGTGCTAGCCACCTGTGTTGCTTTGTCTTTCTCCTACACCATATTTTCCATTTTTGTCTCCATCTGTTTGATTTGGATGGACTGCTCCACTATTAGTTTCATCATGTCAACCTTTATGCTCTCTATTTCCTCTATTTTCTTGGTTAGTGGGTCGTGTGTAGTAGGCATCTTGAACTGCTTCTTAGAGCTGCAATGTCTAACTCTTTCTTCTTTATTACTTCTTAGGTTGCTTTTGTATTTGAGGGATCATATTCAATTTTTATTAGTAAGTTTTCCAAAGACTTAATTCTGGTGTCCTTTGATAATGATGAAATTCTCTCCATCTTCAACTGAGGCTGAGCATTTGAGAGGGCTACCTGCATTTTGAATAAACTCATGGAAGTGTTGGTTAAAGTAAATGAAAGAATATCCCCTGTTTGCTTGTGCATCTCCAGATGATCTATTGGATGGACATTTTTGACACCAAACTCAAAGGAAGTCTGCTTGTAGTCTTCTAGAGTTCTGGGCTATGATGTTTATGCCTCCAAAAATGCCATATTCATTTTTCCCTTCTCTGAGTCAAAGGTAGAGAGAAGTATCCCTTGTGCAGTTGCACTCTACTTCCAAAACTGAGCATAGGTGCTCTTCTTTAGTATTTCATTTCTAATTTTTATTTCTCTGAAGGTATCAAAAATTGTCTCTTCTTTCTCTTCAATCACCTTTGAAGATGAGGACACTTGAAGATATTGTTGTCTTCCTGAAATTCGAGTAGAAGGAAATGATTTTCCTCCAACTGGGGAGGAATCTGGAATATCAATTATGTTGATCATCGTCTACTATTGTGACCCTTTATCTATGTCCATGTGTTTTCTAGCTTTGTTCCTATACTTCAACTTGAATTCTTTCATGGAAATATCATTTTCTGGTGACTGATCTTATTTGGATCTCTTCCCTGTTATTCCTTGCTCTTTCTCTTTCCCCTTTTAGGACCTTTCTTCAGTAATTTATTTCTCCTGCTTCTGTGGAGTTTGTGCACTGGAAGAGGAAATTACTTGCTCCTTGGCTTCCTGTAATGTATATGGAATCCAGTCTATTTGATTCATATATTTCTTGATTTTGGGCCTTTGAGTGTCAATGTAGGCAGTGGACTTGTTTTCCACCCTCTTCGTAGAAAGAATGCCCCATGGATCATAAGACCATGTGAAGATATGGGTAAAATTCATCTCTCTTAATCTTTTGTTTGCCTTCTCTCCTGTAGCTCTATTATTGCAAATCAAAGGGACCAATTTGGGACTTGATCCTGAATGGGGATTTCTTATTGGCTGATACAAAATGCATCTCATCTGCACTAATCATCTATCTAATGTATCCCAATGCAATGATCCTAATGGGGAGGAACTTTGGTAGCTTGTAGGGGGATAACTCATAGCCATACAATCTTATTTTAGTGTAGTTTTGGTACAAGTACCAATAAATAGTTTTGGCTTAATCAAAAAGTTGCATAATTATCTTTGTATCTTAATTTATCGTTGGTTCTATTTTCCCACTAAGGAGGCTCATTGTTGGGTGGACAAAAATTTCCACAACTGTATTGTAGTTGAAGTCCTTTTTATCTTTCATTACCAATGTTGTCCAAAATATTGTTGATTGAGGTTCACCTTCCTCATTCATTTTGGTTAATGAAAACTAGAATTTGTCTACCTAAAAATACAAAAACATGTAAACCAACACTGAGGAGTAATGAAAAATTCATCTGTGAGGAAATTGACCAGTTATTCATGGATTGCATCCGCTAGAAATTGGTTGAAGTTCAAAAGGACAAAAGGCTTGGATTCAATTGAGAGGATATATAGGAACTCTAGAATAGCTTCATGAATCCATTGGTCAGAGTAATAGCCAAGTAAATAGGAAAGAATTGTGCAATATGTCTGGTTCAGTCAGGGAAAATAGAGGAGGAATAAGGAGGGTTTTTGCTTGGCAGAGGTGTGTTCTCATCCATGAAAAGTTCTAATGTCTTAGCTCTTAGAAAGATCAAGCTCTTGGTACATTTCAATCAGAACTTCATGTGACAAAGGAGAAACTCCCTCAATAATTGGGGCTTGCATCATCTGCATAATGGATTGAGCATCAATTTTGAATAAAATATTTCATGTCGGGGCCATCATTGCTCTTTCTTGTGGATTGTAACATGAATGACACTTCCTGATCAATTCTAGGCAACTATGTGTTTTAGGGAAGATATAGAAAGGCAGGTTGGTGTCCCAAAGGCCTATGCCACCATTTCCTCCATGAATTTGTCCTCCCACCAGCAATATATATTAAACAAATCAAATTCTGAGAGGGTTTTATGGATCTTGTAATCCCTCTCGGCCAATGGTAAATGATCTAAATTCAATGGTGGGTGCACCATTAGGTTGAATACTTCTAGTTCTTTCTTCTTTGGTGCCATTGTTGTTCTCCTTTCTTTGCAACCTTCCTCTGAAAACTGTCCTATGCTAAATCTGTAATAGAAAGGGATTACAGAAGTGGGATTTTAGTGAGGGAGAAAGAATAGGGATTTAAAGAGAAATGGGATTCAAGAGTGGGAAATTATGATCGCTACAAGAAAATGAGTAGTCCTGTACTATATTACTGCGCTTTGGCTTCTCTGTGCATTCTTGGTAATGGCTGAATGGAGTAGAAAAACACCTACAAGTGCACAATAATAGTTAAAATTTTAAATCAGCATAAACTGGTGTTTTATGATTTGTAATTGTGTCGTTGGATTAGCTTGATTTGGCGCAGGTCCGACAACCCAACCCATTTATTTCCCAATGGTAGGAATGGAAGTGATTGGGTGGATGGGACGGTTTGGCACTGTCAGGTGGTGGGTGTCCAATGGTCGAATAGGTGAGTGGTTTGGCTAATACCAAATACAGCTTTCCATGGGGCCTGGGGAGCAGTAGATGGTATGAGAGGGGGGCTGCGAACTAACGAGGGCATGACACATATAGGGGTGGAAACCGACGAATTTATACCCCCCCGGGATTAGCTTTTGGAAGGTGAAGGGTGGCTAGAAAGGGACATGGGCCATTAGATCGAGCAGAGTGAGAGGAGATGGGGTGAAAGGTGGTAGGTTGATTACCGATGATGTGACTAGTGAGTACGGTGGTGGGGTTGGGAGATAAATGGGGGCGAACCATAGAGAAAGAGGAGTAAATGAATAAGTTTTTTAGGGGAGAATGATTATTAATAGGATAAAATACCCCTTTCCTTATAAATTTCCTTATTCCATAGCCTAGCAATTTTTTTTTGTTCTCTTCCATTTGCAGGGTGCACTTATACTTGCAGACCTTTTCATCCTTTTTTTTTATATCTCTTTTTCTTTAAAAATATAACCTACTCTATCACTTATTTCTCCCCTTTGGTCCAGATTAAATAGTTGGACCAAATTCAATTTCTACCTAGCTATTGATTTGCCAAGGTTAAACTATTTGGAAAATCATTATTTCTAACATATGAACACGAATTGAAATTTGGTCAATCATGCTTAAACTGTATGATTTGAACAACATTTGGGGTTCTCTTTTCTTTTTTCTTTTTTGTATTCTTTTTATATAACCTCTTGTCAATTTTTTTCTCTTTTTTTCTCTTGTTTTTTGAAATCAATTGAAAATTGACATCTTATGAACAATTTGAAACTTGCAAATTGTGAAAGGCTTAATCACCTTGAGATCCTATAAATTATAGGACCCTAACACATTTCAAACAAGAAAAGTTTGTGTGCATAATGTCATGAAGGAATTGAAAGAACTACGTTCTTGACATCTATATAAAATTTAAAACATTAGCATAAATATAAATTGGGATAACATCTTAAAATCAACTACTTTAAATGCTCCAAATGAAAACATTGACATTGAAGAAAAACATGAATCCACTAGCAATTCAAAAAATAAACACCAACTGAAACATCGGTACATGGATACATAGGGTCCAAATGCATCCATAATTTGCAAGACAAGCTAATTGAAGTTCCTCTAGCTAAAGGGAAACCCCCCCTTCAAATTTTTAGAGACAAATATGCAGAGGAAATGAGCTTTCCATCTATTTTCTTTGGAGACCCACATGATAGTGACATTTTAGAAATATTTTTCTACCAAAAAGTCTTGCAGTGGGAGTTAATGCACTATAGTGGTGAATTCTCTTACCACACAAATAATATTCTTTTCAAAATATTGTGAATAATAATTGAAAATTTTCTTTCATGCATTTGAATAAGAATAATAAAAGGGAAATTAAAAGGGAGAAAGTTACTAGCAAAATATGTTAAATACAAACCAGACTTGGACAACATTCTTAAAAGCGACATTGGTTACATGGATTTCAAACACATAAGAATATCTCTTGATTTCTTGCAACATATGAAGAAAAATATATTTTCCATGATACATCAACAAGGACCACCAACTTTTTTCATCACATTTACAAGCACTAAACATCGATGGCCTCCATTAGTCAACACATTGACCAGATTACATGAAAAAAGAATAAAAAGAAAACATATTGAAACAATAGAAGATTGCAACATTGACTATCTCATAAGAAAAAATGTAGTGACATACACTCGTAAATATAGGCATAGAATTAATACCTTAAAGAAAATGATATCTCAAGATAAAACATTCTTCAGAAATGTAGTGGATCACTACTTCGTAACTAAATTCAAAAATAAAATAAGTGAACATAAACATGGGTTTCTATGGGTAGAAAATGAACAAATATACAGAGTTAGTAGTAACATTGACATTGAAAACTTCATCAACAATTATTTGACTTGAAACACAAATCACCTTTGATCTAAATCTTACAAAAATACATCAACACCACAATAAAAAAAATTATAAAAAGATAAAAATCTCACATTTTAGATACGATTTACCAATACTACCCATGAGAAGCATGAAAGTTCTTGAAACAATTTCCTTGGTAGATGACACAATGAACGAAAAAAGAAAAATTGTTACATGATATCATGGAAACCAAAAAATAAGATACCAATAGTACTTATGATGATTTTTTGGATGAGTTACATTTAACTAAAACTAATTACATTGTCACAGTACAAATGACATTGAAGAAACCAATGATTTTATTATAATGAAAACCCTCTCATATTTGGAACACTATCTTTAGAAAGAACATGCCACAAATGTGGACTACAAATAATGATGCCCAATTTGTCCTTAATGCATATGCAGCTGCATCATATTGCACATCTTACATGAAAATAATTGACAAATCAATGACAAATTCATTTAAAAGAATAATAAGAGACCATGACAAGAGAAAAGTAAATGCTATTTAAATGATATATTCATTGGGCAACACTTTGCCTAATCTCCAACAGATGTCGGCCCAACAAGTAGTACATATAACACTTTATCTTCCAGTAAATAATAGTTCATGGAATGCACATTTATAAACATCACCCCAATTGATGAATGCGCATTTATCCTAGAACCATCATTTCTGCTAAAGCAAGAAGATGACAACTCTCAAAATGTAATGTGTAATTCCGTTATTGATTATTACATTGGCTGAACTAATGCTATAAAGTATGTATGCCTTGTTCAATTGTTAGGTCCCTATACTACTAGTGTAACCCATTATTGTTATTAGTACAACCCCCTTACTATTGTGCCCACGTAGTTTCCATATTGTTATTATTGTGCCCCATAGAAGCCCACTATTGTTATTATTGTGCCCTTACATTATTATTGTTATGTTGTCTCTGATCATATTATGACCCCTTAGAATCCTATATATAGAAAGGAGGTATTTTCATTTGTGTCATCCAAGAATTGTTCATTTGTGTAATGTAAAGGAGGTTTCTCCCTCAAAGAGGCTTATTTCTAAGGCATTGATCTATCTTTCCTATCTTTTTGTGAGCTAGTTTCATAACATGAATTTTCCTCAAGGTACAACAAAATGGCACACCCATTTCAAAAAGAAAGAAACCAAAGGTAATACCACTCATCAAATACAAAAAGCACATTCACTATGGAAACTATTTTAGGGAAAACCTTTCGTTGTATGTTCCATTTGAAAAAAATTAGAATGCAGTAAAACAAAACTTGGCCTCATGGGAAGTTGCATATATCTTACATTAAAATGAAATATAGATAAATTAATATAAATTCACATATAACATCAATCCATTATGGGGAAATTTGGAAAATTAAATTTACGAAATCCAAAAGAATTCCATTGATCCCATTAATACAATGAAAAAACAGAAAATCGTTGAACACTTTAGCAAAAAATATGATTTGCAAATAGGCGTGCAATGTTCCCATCACCATGAAAAAAAATACAATTGTGTATTGGATTTAATTTTTCAAAGCATCCGTTTCTACTTGAAAATGTGTAATATCACAAATTAAGATGAATTTTCAATAAGGAACAACAAGAAACTATCAAAGGCATTGCAATGAAAAAACCTATGAACATGCACAAACCATTGTATATATTACTAATTGGATGAGTTGGAGATGGGAAAACATTTACATGAAAGGTAATATTCCAAATGATCATATGAATTTATGATGCACACCATTCAACTGATCCTTTGAAACCAAAGGGGTTGATACTAGCATAGACAGGAAAATCTACACAGATGGTACAACTATCCATTCTACATTGCTTATGCCTTTTAACAAGTATGCCCCTACAACACTTAGCAATAAAACATTAGATGCACTTAGAAAACTTTACCAATGATTGAGACTAGTTTTCATTGATGAGGTTTCCTCGCTAGGAAGTCATTTCTTGGTTTGCATTGATGATCGATTGAGAAACATTAAACATGTCCAGACTAAATACTTCGGAAATTTTGACATTATATTTTGTGGTGATCTCTATCAATGACATACTATACACAATTAGCTGATATGTGAACAACCTATTCTCAACAAACAACCAGTTCCATATTAATTTTGGAAAGAAAATGTAAAATGCTATGAATTGCATACTACGATGCACCAAACGGATGAAAAATTCATTTCAATATTGAATAGTGTTAGGTGTGGAGCCTCATTATCTTCCAAATTTATTTATTTATTTTATCAGTTGCATTAGATTCCTATTTGTCGCCACCCGTTTAACCAGCATTGGGGGGTCCAAGGGGAGTGATGATGAATTTTATGATCCCCCCTTGGAGGGGGTTTGAGGGCAGCGCCCTCGAAGCTATAGATAGATGAAATTTTTCCATGTAAAATATTTTAATTTCATAGTAAATATGGGTTGTTCATTAGAAGGATGATATGATGGTAAAAGTTATGTTAATTTAAGTTTTTCTTCCATAGAAGGCAACCCTTTGTTTATATGAGGCAATTATATTGTGACTGTGTATGATTATTCTAAATGAGAGAGAAAGAGGAGGCTTTTTTATAGTGAACAGGAAATTATAGTTGACCTGTTGTAGGTTGTATCTATTCATTTTGTTGGATAATGTAAAAGGAAGGACTGACTATTTCTTCGTGGACATAGCTCAAATTGCGTGAACCATGTATATCTGTGTCTCTCTTGTTTTATCGTTTTTGTATTTGTGTTTCCAAAATATTTTGTGTATTTGATTGCTCCAATAATTAATTTCTAACGACTAGTATCAGAGTCGAAGGTCTATTTGACTAATAAACTCATAGGTGAGAAGGTTTCCTGGTTCAAGTGGGAGCAATGGTGGAAGATGGCATGTTTAGGGTTGAGAAATTTCACGACCAAACCTACTAGCTATGGAAGGTGATTTGTATTAGAAAGATATGTACCTACCACTGAGTAGAAAAATAAAGAAGCCGATGAGTATGGTAGACATAGAATGGGAGATTCTCGACATAAAGGCACTAGGAACAATACGATTGTGTTTGTCAGCGTCAATGGCATTCAACATTTCAAAGGAAACAACAACAAAAAGTTTAATGAGGGCATTGGAGAAACTATATGAAAACCCCTCAACCTCAAAATAAGGTATTTCTTATGAAGCATCTATTTAATATAAATATGTTAGAAGGTGGATCTATTGTTGATCATTTAAATGAATTTAACACTGTTACTAGTTAGTTAAGTTCTATAGGGGTAAATTTTGATGATGAAGTTAGGGCTATGTTGTTTCTATGCTCATTACAAGAAATTTGGAATGAATTAGTTATGGCTATCCGTAACTCTATCGCTAGATCTAGTACTTTAAAGTATGATGATGTTGTTGGCATTATCCTTAGTGAGGAAATGCAATGGAAAATCTCATGTGAGACATCAGTTAATGCTTTGACTACAGAGACTAGGGGAAGAAAAAAGGAAAGAGGAAGGATCCCAAGGAAATCATAGTAAGTCAATAAAAGGAAGATATAAATCTAGATGAGGGATAGTGTGTTGGAAATGTCAGAAACACCTAAATAAATATTGCAAATGTTGGAAAGGCAAAGAAGGAGATGAACATGAAGAGAAAAATCATGAAGTGAATGTGTTACGTGATGTGTTGGAAGATGTTTTGATTATTTCATTAGAGAATATCATTTATGCTCCATGGTAGATTCACGGGCCTCATTCCATGCTACACATGATTGGAAACATTTTCATGACCACATTCAGGGAGATTTTGGACATGTTCATTTGGGTGATGATAAATCTTGTAAAACCATTGGAATTGGTAAGGTTTTTATAATGCAACAAAATGGATATAAATGGTTATTGAAGGAGGTAAGGAATTTTCTATATCTGAAGAAAATATTAATTTCAATAGGGAAATTAGGTGGTGAAGGTTGTGTAACTACATTCACAGAAAAACCTGAAAGGTCACTAAAGGAGCTCTCATAATAGAAAAAGGAGAAAAGGTTGGTACATTGTATTTATGCAATGGTATTGTAATTTTGTTAATACTTTAATCTCCATAGGAGTATATACAACATTGTGGCATCATAGGCTCGGGAACATGAGTGAGAAAGGGATGCAAATTCTTCACTCAAGTAATTTTTTTCTAGGTTTGAAGCATGTTGATTTGGATTTATATGAGAATTGTGTTTACGGAAAATAGAAAAGAGTCAAATTTATCAGAGTTGGGAAGGAAAATAGGAGGTAAAAATAACAACTTATGCATACATATGTATGGGGACCAACTCAGGTACCATCTTTTGGTTGGTCTCGTTATCATATTACTTTTATTAATGATGGGACTAGAAAAACCTGGATTTATTGTATTACGAATAAATATGATGTATTTGATACTTTCAAGAAATGGAAATCTTTGGCTGAGAATGAGATAGGAAAGAATTTGAATTGTCTCAAATTCGACAATGGAGCTGAATACTGTAGCAAAGAGTTTGATAAATACTGTTCATAACATGGAATTCATAGAGAGAAGATAGTTCCAAGAATGCCATAGGAAAATAGTGTTTTAGAAAGGATGAACATGACAATCATGGAGCATGCAAGGTACGTGATATTGCATGCAGTATTTCCCTTACAATTTTGGGTAGATGTTATAGATATTGTTGTTTATCTAATAAACAAAGGGCCTTTAAGTTCCTTTTATGGTGGTATTCAAGAGGAGGTATGGACAGGTAAAAAGGTAACCTACTCATTTTTAAATACTTTCAGTTGTGAAGCCTTTGTCCATATTAATAAAGAAAATAGAACAAAGCTTGAGGAAAAATAAAATAAATGTACCTGTGTTCGACATGGAAATACTGACTCTAGCTACCAACAATAAATGGAAATACTGTCCCATTCCCGCTCTTTTTGGAATATATAATTTTTTGGTCTTTTTATTTAAAGATGGAAAAAGAATAAAAGAATGCTATAGTACAGTGGAAAGAACGAGTCTCAGCGAAGCAGATGATCTAGTTCCTGGGATTGGAACATTCCTATGCTCGATGCAGGGAGGCGAAAACTGGCCAGAGACACTCAAAGGTGTGTTCCTTCCACGGATCAAGGTGTGTCAAGATGCAGAGGTCAAAGGTATGCAAGTTTGATTTTGCAGTCATCATGGTCAAAAGTTGGCTTAAACATGATTCCAAGTGAAGCCGGCTTAAGGCCAAAAGGTGCAGATAGTCAAAATGCAATGCAGTAGTACAACTCAACACAAAGGAGCCTTTAGGGTATAAGGCCAGAACAGAATGGACAAGCAAAGAGGAATGAGTCTTCATCATATAAGTCATGGCGGGACTACAGAGGACTCCTGAGCCTACTCAAATTGGAGCAGCATGGGCAACAAATGTCAGTGAGGTGCTAACTAGGATGCCCATGTAAAGGATGGCTCTACCATCATGTCATGATTTAAAGAATTGGCGAGTGAAGATGGTTTGCAAACCATAACACGATGGGATTGACCCTATGGCAAGTGTATCAACAGATGGAGGCTGGTATGCATAATGCAATAGAAAAAATGGCTTCCCTAACCTATATGCCAGTGAGAAAACGATACCTGCCATGACAGGTGAGCAGTCATGGAACAATCTCAAAACTATCGAGAACACCCAAAATGTCCTGAAAATCAAACCATTCTTGACATTCCAAGCTCCGAAGATAAAAGTTACATGAGACCAAACAAAATCAAGTTTTGAAAAAAAATTGACATTTTCAAAGCTTATAAAAAGGTTTTTAGACTCACCATTTTCACCATTTGAGTTTGAGAGCAAAGAAGTGGAGCAAAAGGAGCTATCTTCCCATACGCCAAATTCAACCGTTCAAATTCTTCCAAAGTCTCCAAGTAACTCTCACTCTTATCTTGTAATTTATTGTGACTAGTTTTAGAAGTTTTGATTAATGTTTTACCGTTGAGTTTTTTTTCAAAATTTTCTCTGCGGTGTATACGCGGGTTGGTAATATGAAACCCACGTACACACGCAACCTACATGCGACTGTGTGTAAAGGGACCCATGTATACACCGCAGAAATTTCAAACATAAAAACTAACGGTTCAAATTGATTTTTCTTCTAGGATGACAGTCACCTGGCAAGAAAGAGAGCATACCGTGGTAGATGATGAAGTTATGAACAGTCCTGAGGCCTTGGATGCATTAAAGGGATGCGGTTTGCTAAAGCTCTTTAAATTGCCAAATATTAAAGAAAACACACGTTTGCTCGAGTTGCTTCTTGATTATTGGAACATCAAGGAGGATGCTTTTATGATTGACCAGATGCCACTCAAGATAGAAGTGGAAGATATCTGTTTCATTACGGGCCTTTCCCGAAGGGGAGAGGTAATATATTCCCAGGGGAGAACACGGAGCAGTCTCTCGATCGAGGACTACATACAGATATATTACCCAGGACATCCGAAGAAAGTCAGAAGTCAGATTTCCTTCACACATGTGGCGAGTCTACCATTGAGGATAACCCTGTTCATCATAGCTCAAGTGAACGGATCTGCTTCTCTGCATCAGGCATCATGGCTAAACATGAGCGTGGCAATTGATTGTCTCACCACTGTGTTTGAGTGGTGTACTCCTCTTCTGGCTAGCATGAAAATCCAACTCACTTCTATCAAGAGAGGACAGACCAAAAACTTCAGTTATGGGACTATTTTGTGTTCTTTCTTCTTCGAGAGAGTCCCTGTACTTTTTCCTAGAGTACCAGTTTCAATCAGCACCCCACGAGATCCTTGAATGGGCAGGTGGGCGGACCTAATGAAATGTCTGGGAGGTGGGGAGGTCCCACAGACTACTTTCGATGATGACTTCTTTTCCTAGTGGGATCAGCAAATCATCGCTATGGATGACTACCCCTATGCCAGGTTGGATTTCCGAGGAGATCCCGATCTAGCATTACCACCGACCGCAGCATGGGGCGACATTGGTAAGTGATTTTTGATGTTATGATTTTTATTTTTTATTTTTTCAAATATAATAATGAACTTTGAAAATGTTTTTGATAGGATTCAAATGACTAATATAATGATCATGTTCCAGATATTGGGCCTGTACGACTAGATGAGTTCCCACGGCACAAACTTCGCGGACAAGGGGCCAAAGAGGCGACTGCAGCCACGAAGCGATCTCTACACACAGTTCAGCGGCATTTGGTGAGGTTGACCCACCGAGTGTCGATCGCGATGATAGAGGACCTTCCTATAGAGATGCAGCGTCATGTGGTTGGCATGCCACATGACTGGGTCTACACTTTTAGGCGTGTAGCCAATGCAGTAGTTACGTACATAGCAGCTCATCCTAAGCCGGGGAATTAGACATAGTGGACATGATTATGGGCATTTGAGTCCCAATTTTGTATATTTTTTGGGTAGACTTATGTACACATGAGACGCTTTATGATATATATATATATATACAGTTTGAATTTTTGATGCTTAATTTATTATGATGAATGATTGATGTGCTAGTCTAATGCTTGATTAGCGATAGAATTTGCTAACCAATTATGAGATCTTGGAATATGCAAATAATTAATATAAGTAAATGATCTTTGCAACAACCTCACCCTTAAAAAATTTGCAATATAAACATGGATCCCTTACCCGATAAATGTTGTTTAATTGTGACACTATCAATTGTGAATCAAGATAAACTACCAATGAGTCGATTTCGTGAGAAATTGCCTCAGATAGAAAATAAATGACAACAGTATACTCAGCCATATTGTTTGAAGCAGGATCGATGCATACTCCCCGTGATACCATTAATTGACCAGTTGGATAATACAGTTACCAAGATGTAGAAGCGAGATTTCGAGTGTGCCGACTAACACCATCGACGAATCCAAAATAAACCAGGTCATCCATCAACACCTGCCAAAGCAGACCAAAAAGTGTTGATATCACAAACTCTCAACAAAATATGTACAAATATACATAATGTACAAAGAAGTCATTGCCTAGCTGCTACTTAAGCAAAGTACTTCTTAAGGTAGAGCCCATTTTGGGGTTCCGCCAATTTGTTTCCTTCGAAATTGATTAACTCATATGACCCTTTTGTTAAAACTCGTTTAATTATGAAGGGACCGTACCACATAGGTTTGAATTTTCCTGCCCCCAAGGTGTCCTTATCTTGGTCATAGACCAAGACGAGGTCACCTTTAGACAAAACATGAGGATGGACAACTTTATCATACTGGGTTTTAACCCTTTTCTTATGGGCCTCATTTACTGTGGCTGCATCTCGACGCTGCTCATCGAGATGTTCCAAGTGAAGGAGGCACTCTTTGAGATGAGAGGTCTCTGGAAGGAGATCAATAGCTAACTTAAGAGATGGAATTTCACATTCAACAGGAAAGATAGATTCCAACCCATAAACTAACTCAGAAGGTGTAAAACCTGTAATAGTCTTGACGGAGGTTTGGTATGCCCATAGAGCCGGATACAACATAAGATGCCAATTGGATCTATTTTTATCAATTGTCCTTTGCAGGATCATCTTAAGAGTTTTTTTTACTATCTCGACCTATCCATTGGCCTGAGGATAATAAGGAGACGAATTTTCCTGCTGGAAACCTATTTTGAGAGCTAATTCGGACATTATTTGATTATGGAAATGACTGCCATGGTCAGTGACAATCTCTCTTGGGATACCGAGCCTTGAGATAATCTGGTTAAAAAGGAATAGTGCAACTATTTCATTATCATTTTTATAAGTGGGCATGGCCTCAGCCCACTTCGTGAAGCAGTCTACAACCACGATAATATACTTGTGATTCGCTAGTGAAGGTGGATGACAGGTAGTAAAATCAATACCCCACTTAGTAAAGGGACCAACAGGGACAACAGGAAAAAGAGGAGCTGGATGTGCGCGCATCTTCCGAGTATAAACTTGGAACGGGTGACAGCGTTTGACCGCTTCAACACATCTTTGAAGAGCGAAGGCCAAAAATAGCTGGCACGCAAGATACACTGAGCTATAGCAAGCCCTGATAGATGACCACCACAAGCTCCACTCTGGCAATCATTTAGCACTAACTCTACCTCCTCTAACGTTAAACAGTGCCAAAGGATTGAATCAACCCCCCCACGATATAATGTATCACCAATGATAACATAATTTTTAGCTAGGGGACGTAATTTGCGACGTTCAACCTTAGAGAAAGTAGAGGGAAACATCTAAGTCTGGAGATGAACAATGATATCTCCATACCAAGGGTCGAGTGAAGAGATGAGGAATAAGTGTTCGTCGAGAAAAATTTCCTCGTAAACAGTATCCTCTCCACAAGGCAGCTCGGAAATTAGCTCGGCAAAAACCATAGATTTCTTGGACTTGGCGGACAAGAACCCGAGATCAAATTCTTGTAGAATGACAATCCATCGATTATATTTGCGCCCAATCACTCGCCCGCTGAGGACAAACTAAAATGGGTTGAACACTACCAAGACAAAAGTTTTGTGTAGCAGAATATAATGACAGAGCCGCTTGACAGCGTGGACAACTGCCAAGGCCAACTTCTCAACCAGAGAATGGCGAAGTTCAGGACCTATCAAGCCTCAGCTCAAGTAATAAATCACATGCTCTGTGAGAGCATCATCTTCCTGAACAAGAACCATACCAATGGTTGATTCTGTTGTAGCGAGATATAAAAGGAAGTCCCTACGATAATCTGGTGGACTCAAAAGTGGGGCAGAGACTAATGCCTTTTTCAAAGTATCAAACGACCGCTGCACAAAGTCGTCCTACACGAATGGAACCCCTTTGCGGAGAAAATGCATAAACCCTTTGGTGATCTCGATGTAGTTCGCTATAAACCGTCTTAAGAAATTAGCCTTCCCTTGAAGACTTTGAAGTTGATGAATGGAGGACGGGGGAGGCAACTCGACTATCTCATCTACCTTGAAGGGATCAACCCTAATCCCTTCATTTCACACGATGAAACCTAACAACCGACTGGATGTAACTGTGAAAACGCACTTGTTAGGATTCAACTGGATTTTATAAAAACGACATCGTTCAAAAACCATTCGAAGGTGACTAGGATGATCAGTTCTTTTTCGAGAACGAGCAGCGAGATCATCCAAGTATGCTTCGACGATATGTTTGATGTCGTGGAAAGCATATGACATGGCCCACTGGAAAGTGGCTCCAGCATTTTTGAGACCAAACAGCATCTTCCTGTATGCAAAGGTACCCCAGGGAAATATAAAAGTTGTCTTATGTTGATCTTCAAGATAGATGGAAATTTGATTATAACTAGAAAAATCGTCCATGAAGGAAAAAATCTCATTACCCACACACTCCTCAATAATCTGATCAATGAATGGTGTGGGGTAATTATCTTTTGGAAAAGCTTTGTTTAAGTCCCTAAATTCGATGCATACTCGGATTGTTCCTTGCTTTTTATCTATAGGGACTGGATTAGAAACCCAATCGGTAAGAGGAACAGGGTATATAAAACCCGCCTTGAGCAGCTTCTCTACTTCGGCTTTAATGGCTGCCGCTTTCCTAGGATTAATCGGTCGAATTCTTTGATGAACCAGCTTAGCATTTTCATACGTGTTGATCTCATGCTGAACTTTAGAAGGATCAATGCCAAGCATTTCCTCATAAGACCAAGCAAATACATCTCGAAATTCCTTGAAAAGGTCGGTGTAAATTTGCACTTCTTCAGGGGAACATTCAATTCCAATGAAGAGATTCTCAATCACGTTAGGGTCCTGTTGTGGCCACCAACAACCCCCCTCCTTATGAAGTATTATTGCTAATACTAAATAAGTGGGGACCCTCAAAAAAAATAGTTAGTGTTACATTAACTTACAACATCATGGACTTAGGAAAATACCTTGAAAAATCTAAAAAACCTAAGTTTCATAATGAAGAAAACGAAATTTACTCCTTAAAGGATATTGCATCACGCAAAGGATGATAGGATACACCTTCAAATGATTTAAAAGGACAAAAGGCGAGATTGTGATAAGAAACCTCATCGCATCGCATATACTGAAGAAACACTCACATTGAAAAAATTTAAAAAATCACCAACATGCGATATCGCATATCGCACATCGCAAAAATCACAAGAATTACACAAGGATTATAACGATCTACGATATTGCGATATTGTGATATTGCGATACCGCGATACTGCGATACTACAAAATTGCGATACTGCGATCTGCGATAAAAACAACACGATAACATTGCGACATTGCAAAATTGCGATACTGCGATCTACAACATCACAAAGCAAAAACGCGGGACCCCTCCATCGTAGTTGGTTCTGGCTCATTATTCAAGAAAACGTTTTAGCCAAGAGTTGGTCATGTATTTTAATACGAATTAATGAGTTATTACTAGTTGTTAATGAAGTAGTGTGTTGTGCTTTTCGAAAAAATAGCTCATGTAAGGTGGCATGTCCTGTATATCTTCGGCATTTAAAAGTTTTCCTATTATTAGTCCTTTATCATTACTTCCACCTCAATGTGAACTGCATGAAAGAAGGACGAAACCTTATATAGGGTATTATGCAGAAAACAACGAGGAAGGAAGGCAGCGCTCCAATGAACATTTCAGAAGGCATACTTAATCCATTCAATGAAGAAAAAGAGCCGCAGAACTCTTATGAGGCATCTATCACTGATTTCTCATGTACATCCATGATTGAATGGGCACTGAACGATGCTGATACCAGAAACAAACAGTTTCATTCTCAGGGTCAAGAGCTCACAGAACCACTTTTTTTACAAATTTCAGGCTTTATACCGAATGAGAGAAAAGGGCGCAAGAGGAAAAAACCACATCAGGGAAGCGTGGATCAAGAAATAGAGGCAGTTTCCGATGCGCGATTAGCGCTTAGCGCTAATCGCGCATCGCTAAGGAAAATTGTTCGAAAAGGAAGGTCCCTAGTTGCTCAGTCACCTGCGAGCCCCGAAAATTGCAAGAAATCAGTGATAGAAGCAAACTGGAAACAGAAGACTGAAGAAAAAGAAGAAGTAGTCCAAAGGTTAACCAAGTTGAAATGGGATTTTTACCAGGCATACATGGTAATGCTACATATTCATTGGATGACTCTCAAACGTATCATCAATTTTACTAAGAAGATAATGCCGGCTCTTGCCGATTCTGTTTGCTTAACTCAAACAAAGGCGGAAGACAGTCAGCCGACTCTACTCAGAAAATTACTGAATGCTTGCGACATTAAGGAGTAGATTTAGAAATAGTTAGTAGATTTAATTTTATAATAGTTTTGCTTAAAAAGAGGATGGTCATTTAAACCGAATCCTCAATTTCTCTAAATAAGTTATTTAGTTAGTAGTATTTAAACCCTTCTCATGCATTTAGAGAAGGGTCCAGAAATTTATCAAAAACTTGTCCTCAGAACATGCACTTTTGCACCCTCAGAGGAGGTTTTGATGAATGAATGGACAGGGTTTATTTGATATTTGCATTTGATATCTGCTA
>APFE030487243.1:45332-58620 GCA_000404065.3 Pinus taeda | reverse complement strand
TTTAATGTTAAAATACAATAGCATAGCATTAGATTAGATAGAGGTATTCCATTTATAAAAAAAAAAAAACCCATCTTTCTCACACACACACACTGAATTGGGAAACTGGTCCCATATCCCCAGTTGGACCCGCTATACCAAACGGATAAGGAGCCGCCAACCAAGGTCCGGAACGGGCGGGTATCCCCCTTGTTGTTGACCCGATTTTCGGGGCCTTCAACAGGTCCCTAGAGATGTTTATAGATATCGTTTCTGAGATCACCGATATATTACCTTCGACACGAAAGTGTGCTGGAGCCAAAGGATTCGATATCTTACAAACATCACTAGTGAATAGCTTGGAGAACCTAGCTTCCACTTCTCGCAATGGAGGAAGGAAATATGAACGATGGTGTAAGTCTTCCCAAGGTTGATCTACACCCATCATCACTTCGAGGATTGCTTCTTCAGAAGGTAAAACTATATCTAAGCAATCCAAGGCAGAGGTGGAATCAAAGGCCTAAGCCGGGGCCACTTAACCCTCAAACTCCTCTTCAGAAGAAGGAGTGGAGTGGTCGTCTACGGAGTTAATGATAGACTGGTATATCTCAGGCGCAGACATAGAGGATGCCATTCCATTTACTTGTCCTTTAGCTAATGTGGTCATAGGTGAAGGCAAGGTCCAATGGTCCGAAAAATAATGAGTTCGGAAGAACCCTTCCCCAGGAGACTCCTTGGATGACGAAACAACATTGGTTCGAGTGATAGGAGAGGGAAACACAAAGGTACCCATCAATGAGGAATACATCCCAACTCCTAGATTCTTCGTAGGCGGGCGAGGGTTATCCACTAAGGGGATAGTAGAGTCAGAAGTTACTTGAGGATCAACTGGACAATAATCCAATTGATCAACCTTAACGATTTTCCCTTCATGATGAAAACAGATGACACGAAATAGAGTCGAAACGATGGCATCCATCTCGTATACCCAATTCCTTAATAAGAGGAGATTATAGTCTAGGTTAGCATCTATGACCTCTACTTCAACATTAACGACCTTTCCTCCAACACATATAGGAAATTTCGGCATACTCCCATGCGGCTTATGAGAATGCCCATCAAACGCAGTCAAAAGGGAAGGTGAAGGAACAACCGAGGGAGATCTAATGGCCTTCCAGCAAGACATCGACATGACGCACGTGGAAGCTCCTTCATCAATAACGGTGCGAAAAATATTAATCTTTTGGTATGTAGACTTTATCTGGAAATCCATGTGATGAGGGAGTCGCTTTTTGACATTTAACATGTCAAAAGTGAGCACTAAAGAGTTGGTTGGATCAACTGCCCCAATTGCTGAGAGTAAAGCACTTCGCTGAGCCGGACATGACTGGAGAACCTCTAAAGCGGACATGGCACATGGAATCTTGACCAGATCCTCCACAATGGAATAATTCTGGGTGGCCCTACCATTAGGATTGATAGTTGCGCGTTTAGCGGAAAATTTCGATATCCGTGGTATAGTCTCAATAGGGGGTCGCTCAAAATGAAGGTCGGTATTTTTGGGAGCAGTTTTGTCCTTGGAAGTTTTGGCTTCACCGTAATCACGTGACCGAGTAGCCACATGTACATTAGGACCCATCATGAAAACTAGAAGCCCCTTGCTACCCTAACAAGCGTTGAGCGTCCTAAATCTTCAGGCAGAGATGAGTTAAATAGTCTCCACTACACAACTTGCATGGAAACTTGACTTTCTTTTTAGACTCATTTCTACCCCCACCAGCATTATTGCCGGATTTATTAGTGTTAGCCTTCCCATCTTGATTCTTTTTATTACCTTGTCCTTTCTTTTTCCCATTGGAGTTTTGATTTCCTTTGGGGTTATCAGATTGGACGGCATTAATCGAAGAGGGTTGGGAAGATGAAGTAGTAGATGATGTGACTTGGTTTTTTGAAGCAGTTTGAAATGATAACTACTACAATTGGCTCAACAAGTTCACCGCATTCATGTCTACCGATCCAACAATACCATCCCCATGGGGACCTGGCTTCGACTTGACTATGTCAACCTTTGACCCAAGAGCATCTGGCAAGTATTTTTGTAGGATCCCAGACTGAGAGTAGGTCAATTCTAATTGTTGGGCCCTAAAAATAGCTTGCTCCGCGGATTAAACTCCGGACATCGAGACATCCTTAGAGATCTCAGGTTGTAAATATTTCAAAAACCATTTGAGACGGTACTCAAGATGGATTTCGGCTTTAATGGGCCTCTTTCTCTGTCTCCATTCCGGAATATGGTCAAGATGTGAGTTGTCATGTCCTGACGAAAATTGGCCAGAAGTTCAGTTCCGGCATCATAATGAACGGGCAACTGGAAATGATTTAAGAAAATATTATCTAAGTCGGAAAAAGATGTAAAGTTGCCCCCTGAAAACTCTATATACCATTTAGCTGCATTACCAGTCAAGGTGCACTGAAAAAGTCTCAACCTAACTGAAACATCAATAAGGGAGTTCGACGAGCACCACAAATGGAATGTGGTCACATGGTCGCTTGAGTCCTTACCGCTCTTCTCTTAGAATTTTGGAATGTCTGAAGGGAGTTTGGTTGGGACCGAAGGCCAGGTCGGATTATATTTGATTGGATTGTTTGTTAAATTTGTGAGGTCTGGAAAGTTCAAAGTTGCCAGAAACGGAAGCCTAGGAGGACCTTTGGGGTTCCACCTAGACTGGGCAGAACTCCCAAAGTTTTGAAAAGATTGGCCTAGATTTTGGAAGGCACCAAGCTGCCCGAAGTAACCTACAGAATCAGCTAGACCAAAAGGCATGCCTTTTGATCCAACATAACTCGGAGTTTGACCAACTCCAGCCGCAAAACCTCCATAGCTGGCGAAGCTTCCTCCTAAAGGATTATAAGGAGTAGACAACCCCTGATAAGGATCCCAAGCAGAGGCTAGGGGAGTAATACTTCGAAATGAACCAACCGTGGAGTACGGCCTATTCCCTTGTTGGCTGAGAAACGAATTCCCAGTTCCCATCCTACTAACCGCAGGGTTAGCCCAACCTTGAAAAGGATTTCTACCTTGTCCTAAAGAAGAGAAAGGCATATATCCAATTGTTGGGTTGGAATGTGGTATATGACCACTTCCAAAAGGAAAACCTTGGAATGAAGTCGATCCACCAATCATGGATGTGGCAGCACTAAACGGAACTAACGAAATACCCTATGAATGGGTGCCAAATGGGAAAAATCCAGAACTAAAAGGATTGGTTTGGTTGTTTCCACTCGTAGAAGGAATGGAGGTAGACCCAACTAAAGATGTGCTAGCAAAAGACCGGAATAAATAAGCAGAGGGGATGGAAATAGTTCCTCTACCTTGTACAAATATTGGAGTCTGCACAATCGTAGCACTTGTAATAGAAGCCATGCTTCCAGTAGTGGTCATCAATGGTAAGTGTGTAATGTGACCTCGACTTGAAGGTCGATGCGTTGGAGACCCAAAATATTGTAATACTTCTGGATGACTAAGAGGTAGGGGAGAATTCGCAACCTCTAACGACTCTGGGAGTTCTTCTACCTCTATGTTATCTTGCGTCCGGAAGAGAACTCGAGAAAGTATTGGAGTGTTTCTCTCTTGTCCTGTGGAAGTACCAGGTCTATCTTGAACACTGATGCCCACGAGGGGAGGATCAATCCCCGATGCATCAGCTGCCATGGGACGAAACCCACCGGTAGTATTACCTCTGTGCCTCCTAGGTGAAGGCTCTAAACGCGGTGGTTAAAGACCACGAAGTCTTCGAGACCATCTAGGCAATCGGTCAACCACTTTGAATTTTTTGTTAATATCTAACTAAAGACTCAAAAAATTGAAAGCTAGGCCAACTAGGAGCACAGAGAACACACTATAAAGTCCCTAAAGATATCAGTCAGTCAAACAACTTCCAAGTATTTCCGCTCTGGGTGATTAGGACCAGACACCAAAATATGAGAAAGTGAAGTAAGGGGCCTTCCGAAGATAGTCTGGGATAATGGCGGCCCAGTCCTATCAGCGAAGGTAACAGAGGAAGTTATGCTGACCTCCTAACAATGGCCTGCGCCGGTGCAAGCCCCCAAGCTTCGCATGGGTGCCCTCCAGTAGTACCATTGAGAGTGATACAACGTTGACCTCAGGTGCCACGAGATTCCCCTCTGCAGCCACCTATGTAGATCCCAAGGAGTAGCAACTAAGGTTACCAACTTGTATCAGAAGCCAGGTGGAACAGTGGTGAGGTAAGTTAGGACAAGTAGGAGAGGGGGTATCTCTCTTCCTTGTCTTTACAGATCCTCGTGCTTAACTCCTAGATCCGGAGCTTTCCTAGTCTTCCTAACACTATTGGATTTTCACTCACTATTCGGACTCCTATGTTTGACAGCTTAAAATGGCCTTGGAGAGTTAACTCTCCACTCACCTAATCTAAGGCCCTAAAATATCCTAAAACTTGTTGACGTATCTAACTCGACAAATATAAAGTTCTAGTATATTTTAAATTAGCGCTTGACTTTAATGGGTTGCTATTTAAGTCAAGGGATAAACGGAAGTGAAACTAGTCGTGTTTTGACGCAAAAGAAATTAATAAAAACCAAACTACACCCAAATGCACTTGTTTTCGTTTTTCGATGAAAAGTAATTTCTATAGGGTTCAGAGGAACTTCAAATAAAGCTACACCTTTTTCTTTTCTTTTCTTCAAACTTCACACTCTCAAAAGCTAACAAAACTATAAATGCCTAGAAATATGCACAAACTAATCCTAATGCAACAAGTACATGCCGATGCAAAATTCAAAACTACTCTTAAATCAAAAGATGAAAGTTTCTTGTTTATCGATTTTAGATTTGCCACTTAAATGTTTAGATGGAATATAAGTTTTTGTTGCTTATTTCGTCTAAGAACTAAAAGTAAGATGAAGACAGACAAATAGGAACTTTCACTCAACAAAAAAGGAAAACTCAATTAAAAAAAATTCAAGGAAGAAAAAATAAGTTTCAAGAAGTTTCTTTCCAAAGCAACTCAAAAACAACTTTTCAAAAATGCTCGAACAAGACTGAAACTTGATGACTGAAAAAAATAGGCAATGAAGCACTTTGCGAGTTTGCGACACAAAACAAGTGGGAAATCAACAGAGAAGGTGCTTTGAAATGCTCTTAACAATCAACAAGCAGCGAGACGAGCTTGGCATTGGAAACCAAAAGATTGAAAAGGCAACTTTCAAGAATGCGTGAACAAACAACTTTCAGAAAGCAAGAAAAGTAGATGGTCATAAAACTAGTTCAAACATGCAAACCAAAAAGTCATTAAAACAAAACTCAACACGGAGATCGAAATCAATATTTCTACCCTAAATACACAGAGTAGCCAAGATTCCTTGCGAGAAACCTTGTGTGCTTAAGAAAAAATAAATGATGTTTGCAAGAAAAACGAGCAAGACCAACCTTTTCCCAATTAGAGAGAACTTGAAACAAGACGCTTGCTGTAAAACTAAAGACTATGACAGAAGAGTGATTGTTCCAAACTGAATCAGACTAGCATACTATCTTCCAGAAATAAACAAATTTTAAAAATATTGAAAATTAAAGATATACGCGACTGTGTTTGCACACAAATGCGTGTATACACAACAAGGCTTAAGGAAACTTGCGTATACGCAGGTTCACTTAAGGAAAGATGCATATATACACTTCTGTAAACAAAGAAACCAACATATAAAAAGCTTCCAAGAAAAACAAAAAATGGTTTGGAAAAACCTGATCAAAGCTCACAATTCAGGCACTGACTACACAGTAACAGAAGATAAAGAAACAACTCAGCCCTTATTGGCTTGAATACACCCAAATTAGGAACAACAATAGTGTTTTCCCCAGCGGAGTCGTTGTTGGTCGCTTTGATTGCTTTCACAATTCAAGCTCCACATAAATTGTCAACCCGAGGAAGTCTCTTTATTTCAAAGATAATCACACACTGGATATGCTCAATTTCAAAAGCAAAAACAATGTTGTAATAAAAGAAAGAACACACAATTATTAATCTCACCAATCTACTGATTCACACTCTACTTAATCAAAGCTGAAGTCAATTAGGTTATAGCAGAAATAATTTCTCTGTTGCAGTTACAATCCAAACAAGGGAAGATCAATCTGCAAGGAAAGAAATCAATCAACCATAGCAGGAACAGGACCCTATTCCTTAGTTAGGAACTTCAGCACCTGATGCCTGACACTTAATCACACTGTAGGAAAAGTAACTTCAAGAGATCAAGACCCTATTCCTATGAACAGGAACCTTCAGCACTTGTTCTCTTGTTTCTAATCACACTGCAGGCAAAGAAAAGCAATTAATGAGAGCAGGACCCTATTCCTTTATGCAGGAATCTTCAGTACCTGCCTCTCAACATCATTCATTCACACAATCAATAGAAATGGATTTCTCAACTTCCAAGAGTGAAGGCATTCAATACATGCAGCGCTAACGAAACAGAGTATTACCAAACTGTGTAACTAGTGTCCAACAACAGAATTAAAGTGAAGTACAAACACATAAAGAATTAAACAAATTACAGGAACCAAAGGGTGAATCTTGTGAGGAAGGCGGGCCCTTTCCCTCTCACAAGATTCCCCGGGGGAAAGAACTAAATTGGAACGCTCAAAGGAAGAATTTATTCATCTGTCAAAGTAACTGATATATTACAGATGGAGACTAGCTCCAGTTCTCACACAATATTCTCCTGTAGCTTTACAACAACCGACCCCTTCTAATGATGATGTCTCCTCTTTTTAAAGAGGAGACATCTTTTACAATTTACATGAGAGTGAATCTACGTTATCTCAAATCTGTTCTTTTTCCCAAAACAGGACTATTCTGTTCTTCATAAAAAGATACTGTTACAACAGAGACAACAAGAATGCTATCTTCAGGATAATCCAGGTAACCATGTCTTCATACTGCTGCTACTATTCCACAAAAAGTTCTTCCAGAATCGCAAATTATGCATGACGGAATTTGCGTGCTTGACGGCTGTTTCAGCAACTGAGTCAGCTGTTTCAGCAACGGCCGCTTGTTCCTAATCAACGCATATAACTTATCTACGATCTTTGGACTTGTGTTAGCAATGATACACTTCAATTAATGATAAAATATAAGAGTATTATGGAATTAAATGTAAAACAGATTAAACATATAATAAAGAAGAGGTTTTTATATACCTTGGGATAAAGTAGAGGAAAATGATAATGGAATTCTTTTTAATCATGGTTATAAGCGTAGAATGGTGTCAAAGTATATAGCAAAAATGATACATAGTGGAGTCCTAACAGTCACCAATTCTATGGTGGGATAAACTCCCCTAGGGTCTTGGGTGAATACCTTAGCAGATTGGAGGTTATCTATGCAAAGAAACACACATTCCATACAGTCATAATGCTACTATAAGCAAACTCTATGATAGGGGGCATACCTGAGGTCCTACATTTGAGAGGAGCCTTCCAGGGTCCAAACCCTTCTTGGAGTTCCTTTTTCTCCTTTGACCTGCAAAACAATCAATTCAAGGGAGTATAACAGTGTATGGACTAAACATCATAAAGAAACCATCTTCATATTATAAGGAAAGGTAGCTAGTTATGAAATTAAACAACTGTTCACGTATGAATCATAATATGAATATCATAACATGAAGAAGATCTATATCAGGAACAAAGACATGTGTTTATTTTATTATAGACAAATAAAGTACAGAAAAGGAATAATTTCACCTCATTCGTCCTTTCGCATGCTCCAAGTGCAACCGTCTCCAGCCTCAAGCCTTTAACAAACTCCTCCCATGACTTACTCCATGATATCTCAAGTAGTATGAAATCATCAACGCACACAAGGAAACAAGGGTTTACTGTAGAATGGGGCAAGTGCAGGAGGCACAAGGATCTTCAGACCTGGTTAGGGAAATCTGAGCATAGTAATCTTTCTCTCTCTTCTCTCCTCCTTTTGGCCTTCCCATAGAAGCCTTTTTATACTTCTCCCAAAATAGTTTTTTAGTTGGGAATTCGTTGGGAACAGTTGGACCACGGGCACTAACAGGTAGTCAAGAGGTAAAACCCATGATCCTCGCCCGAAATTAAGGAGATTGATTTTTTTAAGTGTTTTTAAACATATACATGGGTTGGGTATACACAGACCCGTGTATACACGCATTTAGCTCAGGGCAATGTCGCGTATATGGAATAAAACACTGTTTTTTAAATTTGGGACCAGGTCTGTAAGGAGGGGTTTCCCTAGGCCATGAGTGTAGCATCACAAACCTCAAGAGTGAGATTTGGAGCTATAACATGTGGTGAATGGGTTTACACAAAATAATGGTATAGAATTTGATGGAATTTTTTATTCTGTTGTTAAAATGAATTCAATCAGAACCATTTTAAGTCTACTGGTAGTAGAAGATTTGCATATTGAGCACTTAGATGTAAATACATCCTTTAGCCGTGGGGATTTAGAGGAATAAATATATATGCAGAAGCCATAAGGGTATGGGGTCAAAGGAAATTAGAAATTAGTGTACAAATTGAAGAAGAGCCTGTGTGGTTTAAAACAGGCTCCAAGGTAGTGGTATCTAAAATTTGACAGGTTTATTTATAAACAAGGTTATATTAGATGGCACTCTCACCATTATGTCGATATTAAAACAAAAAATGATGGAAACTATATTATATTGCTATTTTATGGATATGAAATCCTTTTTGCAAGGTCTAACATGCAGGAAATAAATGTGCTCAAAAGAAAATTGGAAAATTTATTTTCAATGAAGGATTTGGGAGTTGTACAACAAATCCTTAGTATGAGAATAACTAGAGATAGAAAAATTTGCAAATTATCTTTGTCTTAGAGTGGGTACATAGAAAATATGTTGGAAAGATTTAATATGCAGAATGGAATGCAAGTTAGTACACCTTTGGCTAGCCATTTCAAACTAAGGAGATGTGTTCCAAGACCTAGGAAGATTTGGATTATATGTGTAAAGTTCCATATGCATCAGTAGTTGGAAGGTTAATGTATGCAATGGTCTACACAAGGCTTGATATTTCAAGTGAAATGGGAGTTGTAAGCAGGTATATGAAAAATCCAAGAAAAGAGAATTAGATGGCACTGAAGTGGATTCTTAGGTATTTGAGAGGTACCACAAATCAAGTATTTTTCTTTGGAGGTTCAAACATTGCTATAGAGGGATACGCTGATGAAAATATGGCAGGTGATAGAGCTAATAGGAGGAGAACCACGGGGTATGTGTTTACTATAGGTGGGAAAATTGTTAATTGGGTTTAAAAGTCTTAAAACCATGCTTCACTTTCAACAATAGAAGCAAAGTATGTTGCTATTACAGAGGCTAGTAAAAAAATGATTTGGTTACGAAGGTTTATGGATGAGTTGGGAAAGAAGCAGGTTATACAATGAAAACCATAGTACCATTCATCGTGAAAAGAAATTAACATTTAATTCCAAGACTAAACATATACATATCAAGTACCATTTCATATAGTCAGTGTTGTAAGATGGACATTGAAGCTAGAAAATATACACACTAGTCAGAATCCTAGAGATATGTTAACAAAAGATGTAACCAGTGAGAAATTGAGATTATTCTCAGTTTCAATTAGTCCTCAAGTATGATGATCAAGATGACAAATATCCAGGTCCATATTGTAAGCATTTTCCAACAAGTGAAGCAACGGTGGAGTTTCTATAATCAGTCTCCAAGTGGGAGATTTTTGGGTGTGCAACCTGATTATCATCTTGATTGTTCAGAGATTTTTGTTTTAGTCACTTTGGATCCTTGTTCCTAATGGGGCAACAACACCACCCGTATAATCACTGTCGAGGGGGTACGACAAATTTTATGAGCCCCCCCCAGTTGGGGGTTCGGGCATAATGCCCCTAAAGCTAAAAATAGATGAAAATTTTCCTTGTAAAATATTATAATTTCATAGCCAATCTATGTCTTTCATTAGGTGTATGATCTTACGGTAGAAGTTATGTTAATTTAAGGTTTTTTTCCCTAGAATGAAACCCTTGATTATTTGAGGGAATTGTATTATAGTTGTATATGATTATTCTAAGAAAGAGAGAGAGAGAGGAGGATGTGTGAGATCAAAGGGAAAATTACAATAGATCTCTTATCGGTTGTATCTCTTCATTTTTCTGGATAATATAAAAGGAAGGATTGGTAGTTTCTTCGTCGACGTAACCCAAGTTGGGTGAACCACATATATGTTGGCATTATGATTCAGGTTTGGTGCTATGGCTCAGGTGTTGTACTTGATGGAAACTCACTCAAGTGGCAAAATTCTGTTCAGGCTCTCAAAATGATGGAAATCAAGGGGTTCGCAGGTGCATCGTTCAAAAGGTGTGGACCCGCAGGTACGCCGACCAAGAAGTGCGGTCATACCCGCAAATGCTTCGTTCAGAAGGTGCGGTCCCCTAGGTCACTCACTCCAATGCAGAGAAGCGCGCTCACGTGGGGTTTCTTATGTTTGGACCTTGGTATTTAGCCCGCCGTTCATGATCCTATGGTTTTGGTCTGTGGTATAAGATCTAAATTATTGAACCCCGGTTTGGATCCCTTGTATTGGTTTCCAATGGTTTTGCCCCATGGCTTGAATAAGGGCTTTCCTATAAAAAGGAAAGGAGATATCTTAGCTAGACACTTATGAAAATTGAATATCTTAAGATCTGAAATTTTGGGTAATCGGTTCTAAAGGCTAGATCTAAATCAAGGTGAAATTGAAGGCGAATCTATTGATAGGCTGTGATCTCTCGGGCACATGATTAGATATGTGGATCTGATTGTTTGTGGCACATTGGAGGACTGTTAATTTGGCCCTAATTAGAGGTTCGCAGGCGATCCACGGCATGAGTGCGGGGGTCCGCAGTGCAGGAGAAGGCGAAGCTGTGAGGATCCGCAGCACAGTAGAAGGCGTAGGTGTGAGGAACGTAGCTCAGAAGAAGGCACAGTGCGGAGGTACACAGGGGAACATAAGAACCAGTTGCGAAGGTATGCTGTCAGGCAGACAGTGCAAGTGCGGATCTGAGCAGTGGTACGCAGGGAAGTAGAAGGGGTAGGTGCGGAGATACATAGCGTAGAAGACCGACTAGGTGTGGGTCCACGCAGTTTAGACACAGAAGAGCTGCGGATATTCACAGGCCTCTATTGGTGAAGTTGCGGACCTATCTTGAAACATTTGTTG
Organism: Pinus taeda; assembly: GCA_000404065.3. Classification (NCBI taxonomy): domain Eukaryota; kingdom Viridiplantae; phylum Streptophyta; class Pinopsida; order Pinales; family Pinaceae; genus Pinus; species Pinus taeda. The sequence continues at coordinate 47,381 of APFE030487243.1, read as the reverse complement.
GCTGTATTTTATCTATTGCTGAAGAGTTCTGGGTTTAGAATACTGGTATTGCTGATCTAGTTTATTGAAAATGTTGATTGGGTGATTCACATGTACTTAATGATTAATTGATGTTCATGGATCCAGATTGAAAATTTATGAAACGTGGTCCTTAAAGAAGTAAAAGATCCAAGGGGGTTGTAACTCACTTCCAGGAGAGACTGGAAAATGAGAGAGGGTTGTAGCTCTCTGCAGGTTGCAACCTGCGTACTGGTAAAGGAATGCACTAGTACAAAATCGTTATAAAAGAATTTTCTAATTGAAAGAAGATAGAGACATATTGCAGCAGGTGGTTTTCACCCACATTGGGTTTCCATCTTATATCTAGTGTTCTTTGGTGTGACTATCTTTTTTTATTGTACTTGTTCATTATTATATGGTTCTGACATACAAGTTAATCATCAATATCTGAAGAATAATTTAAATGGTATATTAAAGAATTAGATAATACTGATTCACCCCCCCTCTCAGTATTATTTCCAACAATTGGTATCAGAGCAGGTCCTTCAGAAAAACCTTGATCACTTGAAGGAAGATATTTCATCATGAGCAACTACGAGAGGGAAGCATCAATGAGGGCACCAATTTTTGATGGAACAAACTTCGTATATTGGAAGGTAAGAGTTACTGCCTATATTCAATCTCTTGGTACAGAAGTCTAGGATATCATAGACACAAGGTATGCTTTTCCATCAACAACTCCTACAGATCCGGCTGAGAGGAAGAAATATGAAACAAATGCAAAGGCGGTCAATACTCTTCTAGGATGTCTATCTCAATTAGAATTCATGAAGGTTATATAGATTAAATCCACAAAGGAAATATGGGACAAGATTGTTATGAGCTATGAAGGAGATGATCAGGTAAAACGAGCAAAACTTCAAACCCTCAGAATTCAGTATGAAAATCTCAAAATGTACAATGATGAAAGTGTGGCTAATTATTTTTTTCGTGTAGATGAGATTGTTAATTGTATGAAAAATTTGGGTGAAGAAATAAAAGAAGTTGTTGTTGAAAACGTTATAAGATATTTGTCCTCTAGATTTGAATCTAAAGTTTCTACTATAGAAGAAAAGGAGAATCTACAAAACCTTAAAATGTGCTGCACAGAATTCTAACTGCTTATGACATGAGGAAAGGAGGTCCATCGGATAGGAGAGAAGTTGCCTTCAAGGCTTCAAGAAAAGGAGAGTACTATGAGTCAGGACATGTGTCAGAAGAAGAAGAAGAATCAAATTTTGTCAAAAATCTTCAAAGGGGTACAGGAAGATTCAGAGGTAAGTTACCTTTCAAATGCTTTGCTTGTGGAAGAGTAGGTCACTATGCTGCCAAATGTCCTCATAAGGATAATATTGACAAGGGGAAGGAACCTGTTAGATTTAACAAGAAACAGAATGCAAATAAGCTATTACACTCATGAAGACAGTGATGGTCTATCAAATAGTGATGAAGATGAATGAGGTAATAACTATAAACTTTTAATGGCTTTTAAAGATGATGATTACATGGATGCAATAGATGTGGATGGATTTTATGAAGAGATTTCTAGACTCAAGACATGTTTAGAAGAAAAGAATGTGATCATTGATACTCATCAATTTCAACTTGATGAAAAAGAAAAATTTCTTGAGAAGTTAGAATGTGAAATTGTTGGCCTTAGAAAATAAATTGAGAAAACAAAGGCTCTTAATCTGAAATTTGTTAAAGGATCTGAAACTCTGGATGAGATTATCAATGTACATCATTCTCCACTAATCAAGACAGGTCTGGGGTATAATGGGGAAACATCTCAAGCATCCACCTCAAAGAGTTATCTTGATGCAGCAAGGAGGAATGAGAAAAAGCCCAATGAAGATCACCAGGTAAAACAGGGATGAATTACATCAAGAATAAAAAAAGACTACCAGGTAAACCAAGGGCAATCCATATTAAGGGTGAACAAAAGCTACAACCAGCCACAGGTAAAAACTTCTCAATTTTCTTCAAGAATGGATGATAATAGAAACTACA